>JABCKU010008218.1:0-40624 GCA_018221655.1 Myochromella boudieri
GTTCCGTAAGCAGTTATGTATCTTATCTGGTCTCTTCGGAGGCGGGAGTTCGAATCTCCCTCTCATCATTGGCTTATGGGTTCGGAATCGGATTCTTTTTTAACAACCGAGCACAGCCACAGTCACGATCAAATTCAAGCGTTGTGGGCCTGCCCACACCTCCTGATAATGATCTCAGCTGCAACACCATCATCGCCCAAGATTGGTCCCTGCCTACAATGATCTCACCATGGCTCCTTCAGCCTACCTCATGGCCTCTACCTATCTCTATCCTTTAGGCGATCCAATCGCTTCTATCCCCCTCATGCCTTCTCTGCAAAGACTCTCGTATCAGCAAGTCAGGCATCGTTTATCCTTACTGGATTAATAGCTCACTGAAGAGGTATTGTTTACTTTTTCTAGTTCTTGTTACTTCACTCTACCGTGCAATGCACCTGTCATGCGCCTATGTCTGGATGTGGGTGAATCTCAGATTCTCAGTCGAGAAACCCTGCACGTTAACAGGAGCAGGATTTGGATCTTGTCACTTGTGGAACTACTTCATGCATATTTCGTATTTTTCACCTCTGTTTCCGCCCTAATATTCCCGAAAGTTCGTTACCTCGGAGGTCATCATCTGCAAACTGCCGCGTCATCGATGGCCCACTTTCTCCTCGTCGCCAATAGGATCTATGTCCCTACGTAAGCTCGACTTTCAATATGTTCCTATCATAATTGTCGCCACCCTTTCCAGGGCCAACGTCATCCCATACCCTGCTACGTCCCACGGAGGAGCACCAACATCACTCGTCCCCAAACACAAAGTTTGTTGCTGCGAAGTCCACCTCTTGCGACATCACTGACATAACCTTCTCTTTCATCGTCGTCCTTAGCACCAGTTCCAGCACCAGCACCACATCCATTCCATAGGTAGTGTCCGGTGGTATCAAAGCATTTAGAAGTAAAACCAAGATCGCCTCTGTATCAAGATGCTCAGAAGCAAACCAATATTGATATTCTTCCACTCTGTTCCGCTCACGCATAGAGTCGCCTCCAGCATTTATATCCCGCCCCTGATTGGCTTCGTGGACAGCAAAAACGACCCAGTTCTAACGTAAACGAATATTTCATCAACGTACGCCTTCTTCTATCCTTTCGTTTCTTAGCTAATCGGAATACTTTGCCAACATAGATTTAACTCGTTTTACCTCGCGCCCTTCATGCCTGCCGTCCACCAGTGGTAGCGGGGACATATCCTTGATTATGGCGATGGTGGGGAGGCAGGCGGGATGACAAAAGACACATGGATTTTCTTCAATAATGGCGGGAAAAGGTGCCGGACCAGTTATCGGAGCTTTCTTTTTGGTAGATTTGTCTTAGAGCTAGGCATGGGTACCACTGCAGACGACAGGGCAACGCCACAATGACATGACATGTGCTGGCCGAATTATGCTTTTCTGGCTCACCCGACACCTCCCGCCAAGCCATCGGTTTTACAAGGAAGAGAATTGCTGGTTTATTCCTCCCATCGTTCTTTCATTTACCCTCTGCTACCCACCCTCGTGCATCCCTGTGCATCGGATTATCCGTGTCCACCCACTACCGGTTGCCATCAACTCGCAGTTCCTGGCACTGCCCTCGCACCATCCCCATTCATCATACACTTCCACGACAAATCGACCACTGGCACACACCCTGACATCTCGCCAACGTCGCCTCCCAATTCGTTTTCTTATCAGGCTTCCTAGTGTCCTCATCGAGGAAGGCCATGCGAGAATAGACGCGCCAAGCACACATTAGGAGATGAAGCGATAGAAGACACTTCGTTGAGGGAAGTGCACGTTTAAATGATGCACTATCCTCCTCGAACGATCAGGCTGCCACTCATCCATGAGTTCGCCGTTACCTTTGTGCCAGATAGTCATGCACCATGCATAGATGAACCGCAAGCACGAAAGCGATCTCTAAAGAACGGCATGCCCTCATAACTTTGATAGAGGTTACGACATGTTCTGACTTTGCCCAGTACCCTCCCTTCAGCACGCGTTCTCGGGAACCCCTTACGCTTTATCTCCTCCCATCCCCCCTCAACTTCTTACTTCTATTTACGCCTATATGCTGATCTCTGTGATTATATCACCCTCTCTTTTTGTTCCGTACACCTCCACGCCGTCACTGTCTAATGACGTTTCGACATGTAACACCTATGGATGCCGTTACCAGTAGCATGAGTCATTCTCTCCTGCCTACGTAACTGAGTCACGAGAAGCGATTGCGCCTTCAAGGGCATATAACATGCGTATCCGCCTTCTACAAGGGGTAATCTCATTAATATTAGAGACGGTCAGGGGGTGGTTACCAATTTCACTTGGCTAATTTCACTTGGCCATACTAATTTCACTTGATCGAGCTTTTTCGCAGACAAGTGAAATTTTCCAAGTGCAAGTGAAGTAAGTGAGCAAATTCACTTTTCAAGTAAAGACAAGTTAACTTACTAGCTTTTCAAGTGAAAATGTCACAATGTCGAACACACCTCAGCCAATGAGTGAGTCGCCCGATTGCTCAACTATGCTGTTGTCAACATCATATGTTCTATTTTTGGCAGTGGCAGTGTGCATATTGGGCTCTTTCCAATCCGTCGATAATGAAGTTGGAGTCATGGACTGCATTTTCTGGGTGCGCATACATGATATACGTCATCGCAGATGAAGTACAGTAAATTCCATTACTTAGCTGACATCATGCGGGGATAAGTGAGCGAAAGTGACGACCAATGAATCAAGTTAACTTACCAAGTTGACTTAATAGGCAAGTGTGGATCACAAGTGACATAGATACGCTCGTACACTTCAATTTCCGCACGAATAGCGTATCCCATCTCGGCCTCCAGATATCTTTCAAGGGCGGAACCCTTTCGAGACCAGCTCCTTTGTGGTAGGTGAGTTAAACGAACCTCCGCCGTCGACCACGAGATTTCCTTTGCTCTGCCCGCTCACTGTCCTTACCACAGCATACAGAAGATCAGTGATAGCTGGGGGCATCCTGGGAGCATCACGTCATTCTGAAAACCAGGTATGTAGATGATAGCGGCCCATAGTGCTTGTAGCAACAGGATCTGTATCAGGATCCATATCGGGCACATATACATTGCATGGGATCCACAAGTAATCTAAGTGCATCTAAGTGAAAAAGTGTGGTAAGTTAACTGCATAAGTTAAATTTGCAAGTAAGGCAAGCTGACTGGCACTGGTAATTAAAGCTCCATGTCGTGTGTCTGAGGCGCAGTTTCCACTTTGGGACATTATCAGATGAGGCATGTCGTCAGATCCAGAGTTCGCATATCGATAAAGTACAGGTTTGGGTATATGGATCAATCAATTAACTCAGAACTTCGAATAGGTAGGTATTGATGTGCAATCTTACCTGATATCACGCGGCACACCATCAAGAGCGAGCTTGTGAGGCGAAATATCAATTCAACCGCGTCGAGAGTGTCAAATATATAGATATATTGTTACGCAATGTCCAGAGGGCCGCGTAGTGGCAAGACAATGGACATGGCTGTTGGTGGTACCGTACAAGTGACCCAAGTGAAAGTTGCCATGCGTGGGAATAAGCGAAGGGGTTTTGCATGGTGGCCGGCAAGACTGCCGCAAGTTTAGCTGCAAGTGAAATTATATTGGCTCCGGTCAGGGTAATCAACATAAGTAACATATGAACAATAACGTATCGACGTAGCACAAAGCTGCATTGACCACAAACGCTGTAACAGAGGAAAGCGCTAACAAGAGGTATCACCACAAGAAGCGACTTATATAACGGTGAGGGAATTTGCAGAAAGAATCTAGGTGTTGGGAGAATAAGGCGGCGGTAATATCGCTGATTCGATGGCACCGTTGCCACCACCGATCCCATGCTCCTCTGCCGCCCGCTGGAACTCAACGATAATCTCTTCAAGCTGCTTAATGTAAGCTGTAGAAGCGGCGGCTTCACCAGCGGTATTCTCTTCGGGGGCTTCGGGGGGCACCGGGACGGATGTAGAGGTGGAAGGGCCCGGACTGGTGATCTGAGAGGGACTTGGACGAGGTTCTTCTGGGGGGAATTACCGTAAACCTATAAGCACAAGGAAAATTCTGATAAAGAACACGTACTTTCGGGAAGGGGCGGCTTGTGCTGAGGCTGCAGATCCTCTATTGATAAAACAGGGGGAGTGGTATTGATGCATGCATTTGTTAACTTATTCGCAGTAAGCGTGAGGGGCCGAATGGGATCCATGCCTTGGAATGGCTGAATCGAGGTTGTTCCTGGGCAAGATATTAATTTCAGTTACATGCACACAGTCAGCACAGAGGAAGAATGTATACCGTAGGTTGAATCATCTAGTCTCACGTGCCGGTGTTCTCTTCTGTGTTTGCACAGCCGAAGGAGAATCAAAATTGCGAAAGCGAGCCCGATGAGCCCACCCACAACTGTTCCAACCAAGGTGCCCGTAGAGACGTGGGCTGGGCCGGTGGTGGGCTTCTGCTGTGGGGTTATGGATGGTGGAGATAATTTATCACTCAAGGTCTGTGATATCACCTGTGATGTCACCCGGGAAAGGGATTTGTTGGATGCCGTATATAGTATGTAATCGAGGTTCAAAGGGAGATCGCCATAGCTCGTTAAGACAATTTTTAGCGCATGGTCGCCATCTGGAAGGTTGCTAGCGTTGAACCATTGATAGTTTAACAATTTTGACGATTGTAGGCTTCCTCCATGATGGGATTTCGCGGTTGTTATCCCATCAAGCGTGTAGTTTGCCTGTACAGTGCCAGAAAGGGTACGTACACCGTAAACTCCCAGGCTTGTACCTACCAGGAGTAATCATAGATACACTGTCGGTGAGATTGATAGGTGGTATTAAAGACCACACACCAGAGAAATTGAAAGCAGCAGACGCCCCTATCATCCCTGTTTGGCGAGTAGAATTTCCATATATAGCTCCAGTGGCCTCACTCCAGTCCCCACTATATGAAATCAACGATGACTCTGTGGCGGCTACAATGACCTGTTGGCCAAGGTAGTTGGCAGCACTCTGCGTAGAAACAATAAAGTAATCAATATAGCCCGACATGTTGCGGACCTCGAAGGTATGGTTTTTGTCTTCTAACTGTGGGGACATGTACATTGAGGATCCACTTAATTTTTGCCCAGGCACTGCGGCGCTGTGCGTCTGGCCATCAATTTTGACAGTGAAAGGCTCAGAGGATTCAGGGCCGATAACGTCAAACCCGCCATGGACTGCGATCGATGTGCCTATAGGTAGCACAACCCATGATGAAAACAAAATACCAAAGAGAGGCTGTAAATGTACCAGCAAAGGACACAACGAAAGACCCTCCTTTCCCGGGGGAGAACTTCCCTCCAATCATGAGAAAGGGTTCATCTGCAGAGGCCCAAGTTTCCTGGTAGTGAACATTTTTGTCCCCGTTGTCAATCAAGTAGTTGGGCATAAAGCAAGGAAGAAATGGGAGGGTGGGATGAGAAGCAATTGCTCATCATATCTGAAGCCATGAGGCCATCTCCTGAATATGATGACATCACGCATATAGTGAGCCTGGATGACGGCCAACCGTAATAATACAGTCCAAATTCAACGTGTTAGGTAGAGTATCCTCGCATGGGATGCCAAGGCAGTTGTAGGAGTAGTCCAGCCAGTACGAGCCATCCACCAAAACATAGTAGTAAGGCTGTAAAGAAGAGCGCAACTAGAGCATTTTGGCAGTAGGATTAATCCAAGTGGAGAGCCAATCAGATGACGATAAATCCGTGATGAGCCAATCAAAAGACGATAAATCTAGGATTAATCCTTTGCCAAATTGCTCTACTTGGAGTACCGAACATCAACCTTTGATTTGACACTCATGGACACAATGGCAGATATCAGAAAACGACCCTAGAAATAGATCTACATCAAGGATTGCGACGTGATCGAAGGGGCCTGCCTCAAAAAGTCGTTTTGGATTTCACCTACCCTATAGCCACATAATTCAGTATTATCTAATTTTAAATTTAGTCGTAAAGTTATATCTCAGATTGTCCTCGGAATGATCATCGAAGCCCCACGTTCTCTCCTACCACACCGCAGGTTGGACATTTACTACCTCAGCATAGTTACAGCCATTGTCTCCAGGCCTAATATCGGCATCTTACCACGCCTCATAGATGATTCAGTCCAACATCACCCATACCGCCAGTCCACAACCATAAAGTCTGTCACTGAATAGTTGATTTCCTGTCATTGATACTCATACATCAGTTCGACAACCACCCTGTAGTCTATATTCGTCCTAAAATAGTGCCCATAAGCAAGCCAACATTGCTGGCACCATGGCCGCATCTAAAGTGTAGCCCGTCTGCTCCACTCTTGAAGTCCTAATTGGCTTCACTGATCACGACCCGATCGGCTTGGAATATCTCAATAATCCCTTGTGCAACTATATTATGTATGAATGTAATCTCACATTGGTCACCATGCCCCTCGGGGTTGAGCCCTCCCTTCACAGTCATGATATGCTCACAGTAAGACCTGCCATAGGTGACCGCCTATGCATCAATCCTCTTGTCCTTTTATTAGTGAATCTTTGTGGGCTTACCTCTAGGCTCTCAAGACAAGGCTTGGTCATCATGAATGATTTTAAGAGCACAAGGACAGTAGTGAGAGGATGGAGCAGTCCAACGCGTCCCATTAGGGTCCGCATGACTTTGTAGAAAGGCTTATCTGGTCATGTGCCAGTGCTTGGATCTGGATCGTAACCAATGATCAACATTGTCAGACATACGCTAGTACCCCCGCCACAGCAGCAGTATTTGGAACTTTTGGAACTGTTTCGTGCATGTCATTAGCTCTCCCTTGCTTCTTCCACCCTAATGTCCCCAATAGGCCGACACCGTGTGGTTCTTCGTCGGCCATCATGTCATCCACTCATTAACGGCCCGTGTGCTCCTCGTCAACAATGGGATCCATACGGCATCCACGCAGGCTCGATAGTCAATGTATTCCCAGCAGAATCATCACAATCAATTCCATGGCCAACGTCAGTCCTTGCCAAGTCACAAGGAAACACCAACATCACCAGTACCAAATGACAAAGTACGTTTCGCACACTCATCTCCTGCCATGTGACTGACATTCTCTTTGCATCCCTTGTTCAAGTTGTCATCTCTAGCGTCATTTTCAGCGTCAGCTCCATATCCATCAGAAATCGCTTGCACTGTGGCCACTTTGAGCGCTAGTGCCGCTAACGCATATAGCCACCCAGGCCCTTCTACCCCACCCTCAAGTTTCTACTTCGATATACTACGATAGGCGCGATCTCATTCTTGTTTAAATTAGCACTTAAATAACGTGAGTCTCCCATCGTAGATTTGTCTTCGTTTTCCCTGTGCCCTCGCCTCATACCCGCCACCTTCAAGCAGTGTCGGGGCCGTAGTTGTTCAACAGGTTCGGCTTCGGTCTGGGCATGTGTACCTTGGTAGGCAGTGTGATGAGCGGATTATGCAGTCTCACCTTCCAATGCAGATTTCCACGCACTTCCCGAGAAGAGGCACCTGACACGCGAGCCCTATCCAACCTCGAAAGATACGCATTTACTGTGGGTTCTACAATTCCTTACTTTGACATCCTCGTTAACTGTGACATCTGTTACCTCAGGTAAAGTTTTCTGATTCCGTCGTTCTTTCCTCAATTTCGAACCTCCCTACGTGTCTGTAATCGTAGTCGCATCAACGCCACCTTCTCCTCTCCCCTCGCCCTACTTTCTGGGTACCACAACTCCGTCAATGAACCCAACAAGGAGCGGATGCACTTTCGAAATATAGGAGAGTATGGCGGGCGCTTTTCTGATTAAGTGGGTACATGTTATGACACCCGTTGCCCAGCTTGCCTCCGTAGGTCTCTTCCTCCCCTCCGTTCGGTTGTCCACTGATTAGATCATCTATCCCGGATAACTCCGCTCCTCTCAACGTCACACCAAACAGTGAATACACCAGCCTCATCGGGCACACCACCAGGACATTCTTTTTGATGGGGATACACGTATACGGACATCCAAGAAGACAACTAAACGCGTACCTGTGAACGGCAGAGTGAGAAATGGACAGTGCCTCGTAAGAGACGGTGGATATGCTGGGATATAATCCAAAGTATTGCGATGAGGCCGTCAAAGGAAACCATGAGTGTTTATGTCTAGGGATTGCACGTGCAACGTTGTGTATGGCTTAGATTGGGCTAAATCAACTCGTTACATGCTATATCGTCCGTTCACTTCCCCATTCGCTCTTGCTTTGGTTGTTTACAATACATATCATATCCACCACATTCACAATCTAAATTCGTACCCAGTGCCAACAGAGAAGAAGAAAAATAAGTATCAGGTGAATAAGGTAGAGGTAACGTCGCTCCTCCAGTACCATCATTATTACCTTACCTCCAATGCCATACTCCTCCACCGCCCTCCGAAACTCAGCCATAAGGTCCCCTAGCGGGTTAACGCACGTCCTTGAAGCGTCTAATGTAGCATTGTATTCAGAGGAAGGAAATTCAGGAGGGACATCAGGGGCCGCAGGTACGGGTGTAGAGGCGGAAGGACCCGTACTGGCGATAGGGTGAACTTGGGTGCGGTGCTTCTAAGGGCAAATTTTAGATGAATAGGAATACTTTCAGGAAGGGAAGGCTTGCAACGAGGCTGAGAATCAGCTATTGGCACATGGATGGGGCGGGCGGTGGTGAGTATGCGTGCATTCATTGATTCATTTGCCTCGCGCGTGAGTGGGTGAGCAGACACGGTACCCAAGAATGGCTTTACCGAGGTTGTACCTATTATGGTATCGTGTATCAATCACACCGTACATGGTCATATATGGAGGAGGAAGGTATACTAGATGTTGGATCATTATCTCTAAGGTGCTTCCGTACCGCTTGCGTTTACACAGTAGAGAGATAACTGAAATTATGAGAATGAACCCAAAGAAGACGTACAATGGCGGCGTGGATATACGTTTGCTTCGGAATGAGGGCCGACCATGCTCGGGTCAACAATTGGTCGATGGCACGGTCAGTCGATTGGGGGGGTTGAAGGATGTAAGGATGAGACGCACCATGACTAACTTCCCACTTACAGCAGAATGAGGCTATAATTGCCGCTGGCGCGACACGTTCTGAGTCTGGGATGGGTAGAGGATAATTGGGCGTTTGTATGCGTGGGTGGCACAGGTTTGGGAAGGGTGTGTGCAGGTAGCATGTGGTGTCCTCTAGAAGTTGCGGGATGGGCAGATGCTGATCATAGGGAAGGTGTATAACGAGTAGGTACAGGCACGGGTATAGACGACGACGAGTCAAAGGAGGACAATGTTAATTACGGGGCATTGGACTAGCTATATGGTGGAGAATGCAGTGTGCATGTAACAAGCGGCGTGGGAGGCCATCTGAGTGGCGTACTAAGGAGCAAAGTGACAGCAGCGGTGCTAGGGTTATAGCAAAAGTGGAATTACACGAGGGCACCGACAACGGCGAGGACCTGGCAACGAGCACGCCGGGCGATTCTACGGGAAAACCCTTTGGGAACATTATTCTGGATGAAATGGGTATAAAAGATAAAGGCAGTGGCACGCACGACATAGATGCAAAACGATCCCCTCACCGCGCTAGCCAATCGTGCGTCGTAACGCAGGTATTTTCTGACATTTCCTAGTTTTATCCATCCAGATCATCTCACTGGGACAAGTACGGGAAACATGTGTCGGGCAGGACAAATATGAACACTAGCGCTAGGGTAGATGATTAATCATCGTTGAATCGTGGATGGTTGATTACAAATGGAAGCTTGCCCGTTGTTTTTATGAGTCGTTGTTGAGGCTATCGATGCATAGATGTATAGGCGATGATGAGATTGTGATTGATAATGAAGGCTGGCTCAAAAAGTTGATCATGATCGTGGCTGTGCTTGGCTTTTTTTATTTTAAAAAAAAACCTTCCTGAAACAGTTCCATGATGAGAGGGAGATTCGAACTCCCGCCTCCGAAGAGACCAGATCAATGTAAAGGGGAAAACCATGCACCTGATTCTGGCGCGTTGGACCGCTCCGCCATCTCACCATGAGCTAAACCTGATGTCAACTTCATTGCTAAGTAGGATCAGGAAGCGACTAACCGAGTTGTTACGAGATCTAACGCTATCGAGTGGGTGAGAAAATAACCATCTAAATTGTTAGGTTAGTGCTCGAACACAGATGGGCGGACTGATCCGACGATCTTCGCACATCCAATGACACACTAAGATTCAGGCAAATCTTGATCAATGAGGTGCGATGTTTTTTTTCAATCACGGTGAGATGATACAAGTTACAACGGTCTATTGTTGATCGGAGTGTGAGAGTTTGACTCTCCCTCTCATCCCTACTCAAAGTTGATCCCGACTCACAATTATTCCACTTTTTCAATTTTCAAGCGTCCCCCATCCCTCCTCAACTACCCTCGTTGTTGGTGGACACTCGGAATAGGTAGACCTCTTGACAGATATTCGACACGCCACTCCTGGTACCATTGACATTGCAGATGACTTGAGATGACAACGAGGAAGCGAGTAAATGATATGCGGTACCTGATCACGGGCAATATCCGCAACCAAATAACGATGGAAAAACGTCAACTATATTCGGTACGCCACAGACCCGGTATCGCCATCGAAGAATGAGGAATCAATCATATATCAGGCGAATAGGGAGGCGGTATTGTTTCCCTGCTGCTATGTGGAATCGCCTGGGGACCCCGGCCAGTGTTTACATCTCCAATCTCGTCTATTTCTCTCTGAAGCCCCACAACGAGGTCTTCTAGTTGCCGCACGTACGCTGAATTGGGTGCTTCACCGGTTGCATCGGCAGTGGCAGGTGCCGAAGAGGAAGAAGCCATTGCAGGCGGTTCTAATTCCAGTTTGTTAGAGTTATTACTAGGAGAAAGTGACATGCAAAACTAACTTTCGGGGAGGGGCAACTTGTGCTGTGGTTGGAGTACCGATGCTGACACCACGTCAGTCGCAAGCTTCTGCGTTATACCTGTGAGCGGTTGTGCTGGAATTGTATCACGGAACGGCCGAATGGAGGCATCGTCTAGGTAATATTGTAGTTAGCCCTAACCGATCAGAGGGGAAAGGGAATGGTATACCAGTTGCCGCACTTCGCTGTCGTTGTTTTCTTCTTCTGAAAAGGATAACTATAACCAGGAGAATAAGAACAAGCCCAACCACCCCACCCACAGCGGCACCAGTCAGGGTACCCGTGGGTATGCGGGCTGCACGAGCGGATTTGTTGGATGTGCTGGTTGGGATAAGACTTGTCGAAAATACAGTGGTAGGTAGACCTTGCGAATCTATGGTGAGGAGTGCGGTAACGGAAATAGACACTGAGAGGGAAGACGCTTGAGGCGAGGATACAGAGGAAGCTGATGACGAGGTCGAGGTCGAGGATACTGATGAAGGCCCCGAAGTTATCGTAGAGGAAGAGCTACTGCTCGCTGTGTGTGGCGTTGCCTGGAATTTGCCTGATGGCGTATATAGTATATAATCAAGGTCTAAGCCGGCGGAGTTGTAGTTGGTTAACACGATCTTCAGCGTATGAACACCGTTTTCGAGGTTGGTGGCTTGGAACCACTGAAAGTGGATTATAAAATTACTGCTATCGTGGTTTTTGGATGTTGTCGAGCCATCCAGGATGTAGTTTACTCCAACAGTGGTATCACTGAATTCTGCTCCGGGGCGAAATACACCATTGACTTCCAAGCCAATGCCTAGGAATAAATCGTTAGAGACCATGTCATTATGTAGTAATGCCATCACACACCGGTAAAGGTGAAAGAAGTAGAGGCCCCAACCATTGTCGTCCCTCGAGTCGAACCTCCATAAGGATCTATCCCATTGGTCTCACTCTCAAACAACACCACCGGATTCTTTGTCCATGTCCCGCTATATGATAACGACGGCTCATCTGCATCAGCGATTAACTGCTGGTCAAGATAATTTGCAGAAATGCCTGTGGAAACGATAAAATAATCGATGGTGCCATCTGCGATACTGACGGCAATCACATGCTCTTTGTCTTCGAGATTCGGGGACTGGTACAGAGAGCTGACGACTTCGTGAGGAGTATCAGCCACTGGGGCTATGTTTTGTGTTCGGCCGTCAATTGTTATATTGAGATTATTGGGGAGTCCTGGTGGAATATAACCGTATATCGTGATAGATGTACCTACGTAGAACATAGAAAACGTCAAGACCGAATATTGAATAAGTTTGGAGATGCGCACCACGAAAGGTCACGGAGAACGATCCTGCGGTGGACGACGGGGCTTTATGCGCCCCACCACCCATGTGGACAGAGTCTGACACGATATTCCATGATGTCTCGTGGTACTGGACGCGCCTGTCTATGTCATCGATCCAGTAGTTCGGCATAAAGGGAGAGTGTGGGGGGAAAAGTTTGCGACGAAAAATGGCAACGAAGGATATGATCTAAGTACCCCCGAGCATATCCGAGATGATAGATGTGACGAGCCGTACCCCGCCGTTCTTTTGTGATCTCGGACACTTACATGAATTTGGACGTTCGCCCGTTTCTCCTCTTCCCGCATTGTGTGTAGTATCATGGTTTGCAAGTGGGGGTAGAATGTCCTCTCCTGCCACTCCAAGAGAAACCGGGCACTCGTATCAATGATCGTTTCTATCTTGAATTGAGTGTTCGATCGGAAGTCCAACTGTCCAAGAAGCAGTGTCAGCCAAGTCTCTGGGGACCATGGGCGAAAACTTCTACGGTGGCCAACATTCACGACGATTGGATAGCCATGGGGCACTGTTATCTAACAAAAGCTATCGTATGCGCGAGATAAGGCATCATTGAATATTGAATGAGATCAACGGGGTGGCAAGCAAACGGCGACTTCGGACATCATAGGTTGTGGAAAACGGAAACAAAACAAAATACCGGGTCACGTGGCTCAACGCGTGCGAAGTTGGTTAATAATAACAAATAAACAAAGTAACAGTTGGCCAAGTACCAACTCTCATTCAAAACGGGTACCCACTCTTCCCGCGCCTGTCTGGGCCTCCCAAAAAGCGAAAACTCGCCACAACCATCTGCTACTGCCCCTTGAACGATGGTATGTGCGTAACCTTTCTTTTCCTTCTATGATCTTGAACTCATTATCTCCCAACAGAACTCTTCTCGTTGTCTGCATCACCCATGTTGATGTTTTTGGACTTGGAGCCATAGTACGCTAGGAGCAGGGGTGGAGAAGGTGTGTCGTTATAATGTGAATATGTGAGTTCGTTTAACCTTCGTTCATGCTCTCGACCAAGGTGGCACAGTGGAGACGCTCGGATTGATGACGTGGCATATATGCCCGTGGATTTCTCTGCATTCCTGTTTGTTTCCTGTCACCCCCCCATCCTTTGTGCTGGCGAGGGTGCATGATATAGCGCTACCATACTCCATTCCTCGTCCTTGGTGTTTCGCCCTGCCTCCGTTCCGGATGTCTCATCCCAACTAATGCCTTCATCTTAGCTTCCTCCCGAACTAGGCCTCGCAAGCTGAATGTGCCATGGATACGCCAAACCCATTCAATTGGCCCATCATCATATACACTGTGGTGTTCCATAGACGTGTATGGCGTCTATCTAGCTCGTGGTAAGATGGAGGGTATTATAATCTCGATGCAAGTGGCGTCGATCAAACTTGATAGGTTCGTCTACTGTCTGCCTTTTGTTCGTTTCTCATCTGAGGCTCAGCTCTTCATCAACAGTGAACAGGTTGCCTCGAAAATATTTTCGTGTAAAATCTCCACGCTCCTGGAGCCTTCGCTGCCACTTCGTTTTCTATTCCTCTCTGCGTTTTTTTGGTGGGCATGAACGTCTTCGCCACTGCTCATGCTGACCATGTGATCATTCAGGCCTCGGATACTTCAGCTAGTCTTTCAGGGACGGGGCACTGGTAATGCCACGGATACCGGATAGCGAAGAGGCTCCGAACAGGCCTGGGTATAGCCTGAGCTTGAAACTTTAAAGTAGTGCATCTTGTAAGATTTGACGCTTGTCAATGACTATGTTCAGAATTTTTACTCGGCGGATTGGAGACGCAAATCCTAACAGCCAAATCAACTACCGACAACGTCCTCCGACGAGTATACAGTTCTCAACAGGTGTAGAACGGTATGTTATGTGCTTCGTTTGGGGATCCAAGTTATATCTTAGAGTGGCTCCGACCCATGTTTCGCATCTCGAAACCCAGGAATACTGTGCAGATGTAAGGGATCGACTTTCGGTGAAGTAAATTCAAGTCAACGAAGGAGCGTACAACAAAGGAGCGTACAACGAAGGAGCATATATAATGGGGTATCATATAAGTAACATGCAGTAACAAGCGTAATATAGTATCGCAGAGCCGCTTTGCGCACAAGTTCCATTAAAGAGAGGGAAAATATAATATGGGTATCAAAACAGACATCTACAAGCCGCAAGCAAGTCAACAACAACATCAATGGGAAAAGGAAGAACCTAGGATGTATCAGGAGAGTAAGGTGGTGGTAACGTCGCTGGTCCGCTACCTACAAACCCACGTCCCTCCACCGCCCGTTGAAACTCAACGATAATCTCCTCTAGATGCCGCACGTATTCCGTCGAAGTGGCACCTCCGCCAGCAGCATCGGCTTCGTGGGTCACGGGTAATGGTACAGATGAAGGGGTGGAGGCGCCCATGCTGTTGGCCAAGGAGGTACTCGAGCCCGGGAGAGGCACTTCTGAGGGTAATATTTCAAAAGGTTTGAAACAAGACGAGAATTCCGTTGCTGAATGACATACTTTCTGGGAGGGGTGGCTTGTGCAAAGGCTGGAGGTGAACGGGAGCGGTGGGTATGCGTGCATTCGCAAACTTATTAGCCATGCGCGTAAGTGGACGAACAAATGTAGTGCCATAGAAAGGCCGAATGGAGGAGGTGCCTGCGTATGACAGTTTCAGTCATTTACGCGTCACATAGTTATGTATGTGCGGAGGAGGAACACATACCGTGTGTTGAATAAGTAGGTCCCACACGCCGCCGCCGTTGTCTGCATTTGCATGATATAAGGATAACTATAAAGACGAGAAGGGGACCAATGGCACCGCCCACAACGGCCCCCACCACGATGCCTCTAGAGGTGTGGGTTTGGCCGGCGGCTGGATTTGGCGATGAGGATATCGATGATTGGGGAGGGGTAACAGCGGATGTAGGTGATTGGAGAAAGGAAACAGTGGGTATAGATGATCTGGGTGATGAAACACTGGGTATGAATGATTGAAGAGACGATGTAGACGACGTAGACGATATGGGCGGCGTGGTCGATTGAGGAGAGGAGGTGGTGGCTGTTGGCAAGAGCGTACTTTCACTTATCGCTTGGGACGTTCCCTGGTGGCTTAGTTTGTTTGATGGTGTAATAAATGCGTAATCTAGCTGTAGCCAGGCATTATTATAGCTCGTTAACTTGATCGTCAGTGTATGGTCGCCATCTTTGAGGTTGCTAGCCTTGAACCATTGGAATTGCCATACGACGCCTGTCCCATCGTGGTTTTGGTCTAATGTTGTCCCATCATCAAGCGTGTAGCTGACTCCTACAGAGAATGGGGGCGGATCCGAAACCGTCCCTTCCACTCCACATGGGCCGTAAACTTCCAAGCCCGTACCTGGTAGTAAGTGAGTTGGATGTCATCAGAGATTAGTGCTTAGAAACGCATACCAGAAAAAGTAAGCGTAGCAGATGCCCCAACCTCTGGCGTGCTATGTAACAAATTTCCGTATGAGCTCATAGCTACTTTTTCCCATGTCCCACTGTACGAAAACGATGAAGTCTCGGCGGACACAATGAGCTGTTGCCCTAAGTAGTTGGCCGCACTGCTCGTGGAAATAACAAAGTAATCAACGTCTCCATCGATGTTGTTGACCTCAATGGTGTGAGTTTTGTCCGCTAACTGCGGTGACTGATACATCAGGCCTGGGCCATCACCAACTTCCATGACCTCACCAGTGCTTGGTGTTTGGTCATCAATTTTGACGACAATGGAATGTGCACTGGAAGCTCCGCCGAAAACAGCAATTGATGTGCCTGCATTCTGTGCATAAGAACGTACTATCAAGGAAATATTGTACATACGTACCGGCGAAAGAGACATTGAACGATCCACCGCCCCTAGGGGGCGAAGTCGCCCCTCCACCTAGGTAGAGGCCGGCATTTGTAACAGACCACGTACCATAATATTGGACGCGATTGTCTCTGTCATCGAACCAATAGTTGGGCATGGAGTAAGGATAAAAGGGAAGAGTGGAGGATCAAGTTTTACTCGCCTTATGTGAAGCCGTCGTGAATCACAACATGGTCATTCATCACTAGTGTACGCTAAGAACATATCAATACTGTAAAAGTGATGCGGCCTGATGAGCCGCACCTTTCCTCCTCCCAGTAACCCCTGGCACCCAGGAAACAAGCTATGTTCCAAAATCAAGTTCATTCCGCAGGCATATTACCTGCGAGGGTGTCCCAGCCCAGTAGGGTCCGTCCACTGAAAGGTGGCACTGCAGTACAGGTCACTGTAGAGCGCTGGCTCGAGCCTGGTGATGGTGATTTGTTGGGAGTATTCGGGAAGCACATTGGAAGCACATCAAAGATTAGTGGCCGAAACCGCTGATATAAGACAATCATTCCACGTGGCTCCCATCCCCACTAGCACATGTTATCGGTGATTTCCCTCTTCTCACTGCTGTCATAGTATCTGAGGTCGACTCTTGCTGGGATGACTGGTAGTTCAATGGAAATTGCGATCTCGCAGTATCAACATTTCCGATATCCAGGTTATGGGTACCTTCCCATCCTGTCACTTATTCTCTTACAGTACTACTCGCCATTGAGCATGCGTGGTCCACGCAAAAAAAAACTCAGAAAACGGAGGCAATATATATAACCTGGTATACCACCATTTCTGCCCCGCTGATAACGACATACTCTGGCGTGACAGTGACCTACATACTCCAGTTCCCCTGGGCCCTCGCCTTCCATCCAGTTTTCCGTTGCTTTCTTTTGTATACCTTAAAGCCTCCACCATCTACGTGATTTCCTTTATAGTTTTTATGCATCAGGTGGGAATCCCAGAGTATGAACATGCGTGCAGATAGACAGGTGGATACGTACGCGTGCGGGAAAGGGTAAGGAAGGGGAAGTGCGTCGAAAGTGGAAGCAGACATCAATTAGGAGCTTCATCAGTACCGCTCTTGTCCTTCGCATCACCGTATGCATCTCTGCATAATCCCCTCGCTTTTGATGCCTCGGTAATGGCAGTTTTCATGCTAGAGTTCAAGTTTGGTCCGGATCTCGTCACCTAGCAGCTATACTCCCCGCCCATTTAAGTCACCGGCACATTCTGAGCCGTGCTCCGCTCATGGAATTGGATTTGGTTCGTCATTGGCACCGCGTAGGTAGGCTTATCATTACAAGCCACAACTTCCTAGCCAGAATCGATGAGAAGTCCCTCTACGTATCAGGAGAGTACGGCGGTGGTAATGACACTCCAATAGTACCAATACGATCTCCAATCCCGTAATCTCCCACCACCCTCTGAAATTCCACAATGATCCCCTCTAACTGCCGTATGTACGCCGTTGAAGTAGCGCCATCACTAGTGGCATGGTCCTCGGCGGTATCGGGCGTCAAAGTCGTCAATGAAGAAGTGAGAGGGCTCGCATTGGCGGTCATAGGAGTTCTTGGCCTTGAGGGTGGTACCTCTAAGGAAAAGATTTAGAGAAATGGAAAAGCGAAGAGACATTCACCGTAGGGGAACATACTTTCTACGAGGGGCGACTTGTGCTGAGGTCGGAGTTCCGCTATTGATGCGACGCGGGGGGATGGAGTGGTAGGTCTGCGGGTATTTTTGAATTTATTAGCCATGCGTGTGAGTGGCTGAGCCAATGCATTGCCATGGAACGGCTGGATGGCGGACGTATCTGAGCAAGATATTAGCAATCAATTTATTACATGGTTAAGTGCAGAAGAGAAATGTATACTTTGCATTGATGCATCAAGTGTCCGGTGCAGTCGCCGCCGCCAGCGTCTGCACAGCAAAAAGAGAATTGAAAGAGTGAGAAGGAGCCCGACGGTCCCGCCCACAACGGCCCCAGCCAAGACCTTTGTTGAAAGGTGTGCCGGGCTTGTGGCTGGATTTGACGTGGAGGATGTAGGTAATTTGGGTAAGGAAGCGGTGGATATTGAGGATGGCAGAGTACCACTTGTTGCCTGGGAAAGGAATTTGTTTGATGGCACATATAATATGTGATCGAGGTTCAGAGAGACATTATCATATTCTGTTAACGTGATCTTCATCGTATGGTCTCCGTCTGTTAGATTTCCGGCCTTGAACCATAAAAAGCGATATTGGGGGGTAGCTACGACTTTCTCCTCGCTTGTCGTCCCATCCAGTGTGTAGCTCACCCTCATAGCAGAGGACTGACTGGCATATATGCCATATACTTCCACCATCGTGCCTCGATGTAAGTGAGCTGGATATAATTTCAATGGACTAGTTCTTAGAGCCACTTACCAGAGAAAGCAAAAGTAGCAAACGCCCCAAGCATCGCCGTCTCACGAGTCGAGTTTCCGTACGAACCTATCTGCGTATTTTCCCATACACCACTATATGTGAACGACGATTCCTCTGCGGCTACGATAAGCTGTTGCCCTAAAAGGTTCGCAGCACCGCCCGTGGAAACAACAAAGTAGTCAATTTCGCCGGTCATGTTGTGAACCTCAATTGTGTGATTGTTATCGGACAGCTGAGGGGATCGGTACATTCGGCTTGAGTATTGATTCGTCTCCTTGAATACAACAGCAGTTTGCGTTTGTCCATCAATTTTCACAGCGATAAACTGAGCTTGGGTATAATCTGCAAGGTCACCGTAGACAGTAATTGATGTGCCTATATGTAGCGTATTCCACGCATGAGAAAAAATTATATCATGAGGAGGTAGATATGCACCAGAGAAAGTAACGGTAAAAGATCCCCCCCTCGTAGGAGACTCACTTGTCCCTCCACCCATATAGTCGCTTTCCTGCAAAAGGTTCCACGCCTCGTGGTACTGGACGCGACTGTCCACATCGTCAATCCAATAATTGGGCATTCAGAAAGATAAGCTGGGGCGAGTTGAATGGCAACCATAAGTGAGCTGCGTATTTAAAGTCTCACAGATACAGATACAATTGGCCCGGGTCACCATACCGAAGTCAGTGTTGTACTTTAAAAAAAGTTGTGGGTACTTACACCACGGGTAACCAAAACACGAGGATACAATCATACAACAATGGCAGATACAGGAAGCGGAAAGAGTTCATGAGATATTCGATATTGATTCAATCCGGTTGGGGTGTACATGAAAGATCATCTTGCTGATGTCAGATACCACGTGGGTGATTAGATCAGTTTTTCCCACCTCTGGTTGGGGTGTACATGAAAGATCATCTTGCTGATGTCAGATACCACGTGGGTGATTAGATCAGTTTTTCCCACCTCTCAATGCGACTCTCATCTTAATTCTCATGTTGCCTTGATGTTGTCTTCGTTTTGCCACCACCGTCATAATATCAACATCACCATGATTGGTTCCAGTAGCAACTGGACTGTATCGCTAACGACTCTGGAGACATCCAGGTACTAATTTTACTCCTTACTAGTGACGTTCTGACGGCGCACCACTGCCCTAGTTTTTCGATCATGAACAGACATGAACTGTGAATGAAAATAGTGATCACGCTGGTTCAGCATCTGCGATGCGCAGAATGTATGTGCATTGACCCCGTTTCCGGCCTCTTATTCTCGCATGACTCTTCCCTATGTATTACTGGCCATGTCAAGCATCCGTGAGTCTACCAATTATTCTCTACGCTTGACTTACACTCATCCATGGTCGTGCCCAGTAACACATGCACGTAAAGATACTTTTACGTTTCTATCATACCGATCTTTTATCACGCTGGACGCGTAAAGGAATCAGCAGTTCAAGGAGAAGTTTTACACAACTTCTGAACGTTTCACACACAAGTATATTCACTACTCCGTGTATACCTCCACTCACGGTACAGCAAACCTTCGTCGCATATAGGCCTATACGCCTAGTACAGTGCTGTCTAGGAGGATGCGGAATGACAGCATCACGCGTGTATACTAGGTGAAGCAAAATGGAGAGCCTAGGCGACGGGTGCACGTGGTGTGAAAGGCGGACAGGATTGTCTGTAGTTGTTATCTACTTGGGGTGCTTCGGGGAGGTTGTTGATGGGAATATAGGTTCCAACACTCGTATCGACAATTTTATGGGCCAACGGCGTAGTTCATGATACCCAACATGTCCATGAGAACTGAAAACTGCCGCTGTTTCAATTTGTATGGCAGATTGACGAAAGGCGGAACTGGGGACGTTTCAGCCATACTTATACATAGGAGCAAAATCAGATAATTTTTCATAATAATAATAATTTACATATACGTTGCCTAATTGTTAAGCATTGTCATAATAATAATAATTTACATATACGTTGCCTAATTGTTATACATTGCCTAATTGTTAAGCATTGGTATGCACGTCACAGTCCGGTTGACCATCCCCAAGTCTTATGGTGACGGCTAATAAATACTGTCAACTGATGTCCGTGGAAGAATTAACAGAGTAACAGGCAGAGTAGTCCTACATCCCTTTGATGACTACAGTCGATATTTTCATCAATGCCATGGCTCTGCTCCGAGCCAATTGCTGGCACCCGTATACGTGGATACCATAGGGGAGGTCACAAGTTCGTTATATAAAGGCAGCTCTAGCATGACGAAATCGACTTGTAGCCGGGACTCAAAATAAACCGACCGTCGAGAAGAGGGCGTATTTACCATGCAGCTCCTAATAATTAATGAAATAATTAACAGGTGGTGGGACGGTATTTAGACTTACGATGGCTGCGAATTTGGTGTCGATTTTTTGTTCTATGGCGGTGACCGCGCTTTCCGTTTTGGAGACTTTAACTTCCACGCGCATGGTGGAGGCAAACTAGTTTGCTAATTAGCCCGACGATGTTATACAGAATACGAGAAAAATACTGACGATAAGATCTTGACGTGCCTCGTCCAGGCGGCGATTCAGACTGATCATTATTTCTCGATGCCGATTGAGGTGTGCGAACCGCTCCAGCGAACTTTGAGACTGAATGGCCTCCATTGTGTAGGTGATGTCATGTAGCAGACTGTCCAAGTGCATCGGGTGAGTAGAATGCGGTGAATAAGTGTTTAATGTTTAGTACCTTTCGAACTTTCGAAGGTTCTTTTGCAACTCTTGAGGGATCTTGTATGGATCAGGTACGGTATCACAGATGACGGTAAGGATATCGCGACATCGGAACGCGAGCGCTTCCGAATCTTTCTTCGCTCTGGTTGTGCGCTATACGATCAATGAAAAAAAATGACTATGAGCCAATTGTATAAGTCAAACTCAGACATTATTTACCTCTGCAATGTCCCATACGTGTATGATAAGGCCAGTGACACTTTTAAGCGGTGGAAATGCGTCGGCGGACTCCTTTAGGGCGAGGAGCTCGGTTTTAGCAACGTCAGAAAAGGTGGAAATAGCTTCCTTTAGCGTGTCCTTCCGCCGATGTGGGTGACGGCCCCACCACCTCATACTCCTCAGTCGCGGCATGCGACAAGCCGAGGGGGAGGAAGCAGTGAAAAGAGAGGATGTGGGAGGCTGAGAGATGGTGAAGACACACAGTCTCTTATACCCAAGAGGCCGCTCCCACAGCCTTTTGATCAGAGCTGCCGGCCACAGCAATTAGTGTAAATTACAGTGATCATGGGACAAGAGAGCGTCTAATTTTGACAGAGAAAACCCAGGGTATGTTAACCCTGAATGGAGGTTGTATTCTTTCCGAATAGTATCTAGTGCGCAATTTTTAAGTCTAAAGAGCACTGACGGTTACAGTAACTACGAGTGATTACTGTATCAGCCTTTAACCGCTGGCAGATGAGAAGCCAGTAGATCCGTTTTACTTACCTAGCATGCAGTCGAGGTCTAACATGAGCATTAATACACAGACGCTTGATTAGAAAGCCGTGCACAGGTTTTAATTTGTATTGGGACTCCGCCTTGCAACTCATTCCAACCACCATTCACAATTTCTCATGGTCCACCAGTCATCGAACCGAATCCGCCTTACAACAACATTCCCTAGTAATTTCCCGTACTCGTAGAGACTGCCAAAGTACTGTTCTACGACCGCGAAGTCAACTGATCGTCAGTTCCTCTAATTTTACCATTGACCTACGTCCTAATATAGGTCCCTAGCATGATAGTCAAACGAAAACCTATAGGAATCATTCCCGCCTGACTCGGGACTGGGCCTCTGTCACTAAAAGAAATAGTTTTGGGCGGACGGCGAGGGGGTGAGCTATTTGGCCATTACAATTGTATACTTTCCTCTAACTATGTTCAGTTCTCGTTGTTCGTTGGGCGCTTCTACGCGAAAATCTAGAGATAATCCGTTATGGGCATCTCAGCCATGAATTCGGTGGCAGCCTACAATGGTTTGGTAAAATTTTGTGCGTCTGATCATTTGTGCCGAGGTTTTAATCATGCATTTCGGTATACTAGCACAAGCCGAAGAGGATATTCTTAGGTCTGGAACGAGGCGCCCATGGACTTGGCAAATAGAAATATTCTCTTCAGAGATGGGTGCTCAGATCTCCCTCCCATCATAAGCCCAGATGATGCGCGCCAATTTGAAAGCCGTGCACAGCCACAGGCACGATTTCAGTACAATTTTTCTGATCGCCTGATATCCTTTTTCTGGGTCTCGACCACCATATCGCCGTTATCTGTGCATAACAATCGTCACACCTATTCGCCTGTTCTCTTGGGCGTGTTCCTCGTTTGAATACATTATTACTCCTGGAGTTTTGCCACCGTCATTGTGGTATCATTCTCAACATTGCCGTCATGGGCTCTGCAACGATGGTCTCATCAATGACAACAGGTGAGCTTTTTATACTATATAGATCTGCTACTCGCTGATGAATCTTTACATTGATGTAGTTCTAACGTCCGTATCCGTTCTACCTGATCCACCTATCATGTGTACCAGCACGCACTGAAGTCAACATACACTAGATAGTGCTCGTACATGACAAAGCCACACCCAACCATAGGTGGTTACCAAGTGCGTCTTTCCACTTTGTCTGCCTCTTTTCTCCATCTAACGTCCCTCCAAGTTCGTCACTTCTCAGCTCATATGTGGTTACGTCACTGTCATAGGTTCCTCACCCTTCTCTTGCCTTCCATCGTCCACCGCCCACTATCCCGATATATGGACTACCTGATTACTCCTCCACCATCTTGCCGTTACCAACACCACTCAGATGACCCTAAACCGTCACCCGATATCACCCGCAACCACGGCCATTTCCGACCAAGTTCCGCATGCGCATATATTCACCATAAATTCCTCTCCTCCTCCCACGTGCTCTGCGTCAACGACGGCCCCTCGATGCACAGATTCTAGAAACTCAACGACTTCGGCCTGGGCCTAGGTTATTTCGCCCGGATCTTATCGAACGACACGATTGGGTACTACGGGCTCGACGTCTGCATCATACAGGACCTGAATAACGGTTACCATCACTGTACACGCCACTTGGTACTCCAGTAAATTGACCCTTAGAAGATAATACGCGTTCTCAGTGCCCCTACCCCTCCTCCTCTTCCCAACTTCGTTCCTACATGGAAGGGGATATCTCTACTCATCCCTCATCATTTCTACTGTGAAGGTCAATACCACGTCCCCGGATCCTCGCTTTCTCAGGACATTCGCAATTTTCCCGTCACCACCCTCCGACTTTCGCAGCCGTCCTTCTCTTTGATGCTGATGTTGCCCACCTCCAGCCTGTGCCCATGTTCGCTACCGCCTTCTGCATAATGCTCTCCTCCATATATGCGTCCATGGACCTAGTTGTCGTGCAGCAAGTCTCGTGCACATGGAATGCGGTACGGATCGTTGATGACCTCATTACGACTGCATAATGGGTGAAGGAGATGGGGAGAACACCGTAGTCGGTGGTGCATGTCCTGGGGAGAAGAAATGAACCGGGAAGGCGGATGCAAGTGTTGTGAAAGGAGACAGGCCGCCTGTGATCGTTGTTTTCCTCGTCGGCCTCGTGGTCGAAACATTGATGAGGAGCCCATGGAATAGCTTCGTTACATGTACCACTGGCCCTGTAGTCCTTGCTAGATTCATCATTGTCGAACTATCCGTACTTTCATATACTGTAACGAGCGCAACGGCCATTTTTGCATTATGGCAATCCCTGTCGGCCGAATGAAAACCTATAGCCTGACTAGAGTAGAATCTTGCTTCCATATAAAATAATATATCTAGAGGAAGATCCACCGATGAGAGGGAGATTCGAACTCCCGCCTCCGAAGAGACCAGGTCAAGCATTCACACCTTTCACTTGATTCTGGTGCGTTGGACCGCTCCGCCATCTCATCGCTACCCCAAATGCCAAAACCATGATTCCGCAAGGGTAGGCTCCAACCGATGGCAATAGGAAGGCCCTCGTTATCACTTTCTGCCAGATCGGAACAGTATAAGCTCACAATTCCCAAGTATCGTGCCAGTCAACAAACGATGAGTCAAGAAATCTGATTAATGACTTTTCATTTCTCCTAGGTCGACTTACATTCCATTCATCAATAATTGATGATCCCAAAGTATTGATGACACCATGCACGGTTAGATATCGGAGTGGTTTGACGTGTTTGACTACGTATCAGAGGTGCGGAAGTTCGAATCTCCCGTTCATCGCTACTCAGCTGGAGAAAGAGATTCTTTTTAAAAGTGGTTCGTATGCCTAGCATAGGCGGCATAGCCACAACTGTTCGTTTCTGTCTTCATCAATAACACCACCATCAAGTTCAGATACTGGTATTCATTTTACTTCCTTCCATTATTTCTGATGGCTGGCCTTTCTTGGAAGATAACCGCCGTGGGTTCCACGGCGCCGATTGGTGTGACAATAACTGGTAGCAAGAAGAGTGAACACAATGGTCAACCATGGTCGTTGTGTTCTATACTTGCCCACTGGCCCGTCTTCCCCCTAAACCTGCACCTACCTACATTTACATCTACAGAAGTCTAGCACATCAAAGACGATAAGTACTCGCATGGCATCACCACTCCCGCACTAACGCGCAACTTGATGGCAGCGGACAGTTGTCGATCATGGTGAATAATAGTACTTACTAGTTAGATTGAAGCCTTGATCGCATCCCTTTCCACAATCTAAATCTTACATCTGCCCGGCTGCGAAGTAGCATGAGCACAATAAGGGGTTCCCGTGTCACAGTGACATCAAAGATCGCCACCGGAGCTCTGTTCGGCGTACTCGGTATCTACCCCGTGCTTTCTCCAATGGGCTCTTCACTCTCGTTGGGACGACCAACCAAGAATCCCGTTGCTATACGATTCTCCGACGAACCCTCCTTTGCCACGTCATTAGCATAATAATAGCATCGGCCTGGTTCTCGTTGCTGTCCTATGCCTCATTCCGTCGCAGCCTTCTTCATCCGTGGCTTTATTGATAGATGGCAGGCTCTTTCGTAACCTGGATACGCATACATGGGCATGCAGGAAGACGGCGGAATACATATTGCGGAAGGGTAGTATGAAGAAAGGGCGCCGTATCGAATGGAGAGGTGGATGTCCTCGGGTGACTCGTGAGGCCGGTGGATCCCGGGATATCGTTGACAAATCGTCGATGAAACGGTCAGTGGGAGGTGTGCGGTTCCTTTCTGGAGTTGCACCTGTTTTTATGACATCCGTCCATCTCGTTGTTCACGATAACTCCTACATTGACCTTTACAACATATGCCATATTTATTTCACACACCCAGTACCAATAAGAAAAGGTAGAAACCTCTATGCATCAGGTGAATACGGTGGCGGTAATGTCACGCCTCCGACGCCACGGGTACCACTTCCAATCCTATGTTCTTCAACCACCCGTCTAAACTCGCAAACAAGGTCCTCTAGCTGCCTGGTAGTGATATGCGCCGTCGATGTGCCACTCCCAGCACCGTACTCGGGGGTATCAGGGCTAACAGAGGCCACAAGCACAGGCGCAGAACCGGAAGGATCCACATTGGCGATTTGGGATGAGCGTGGGCGAGGTGCTGCTGAGCGTGCTTGTTAGAGAATTAGAAATGCAAGGAGGATTTAATTATGAACAGGCGTACTTTGTGGGAAGGGTGGTTTGTGTTGGGGCTGGAGGTCCGCTATTGATACACGGGCAGGGTGGTCGGCGATAAGTTTGGGTGTATTCAGTACCTTATGCGCCATGCGCGTGAGTGGGCGAGCGGACGCAGTTTCATGGAATGGCCGGATCGTGGAAGTCCCTGGGTAGGGTATGTCAATTAGTTATACACTACGTACTTATTTTCAGGGGTGGAAAACATACTGAATATTGGATCGTGTCCCAAGCGCCACCATTGGCGCTTGCGTTTGCAGAGTAAAAAGATGATGAAAAGAATGAGAAGGAACCCAACGACTCCAGCCAAAATGGTGCCAGCCAAGGTACCTCTAGAGAGGTGGGCTGGCCCGCCGGCAGGGTTTAAAACTGTGGCTGTGGGCGCCTTTGGTGACGCAGGATGGACAGTGGATATTGGAGGAAGAAAACTACCACTCGCCATCTGCGACGTTGCTTGGGGAAGGGATTTGTTGGACCGCATGTACAGTATGTGATCCAAGTTCAGGGGGGTGTTATCATCGCTTGTTAACACGATCTTCAGCGTATGGTCTCCATCTTCGAGGTTAGTAGCGCTGAACCACCGGAATCGTGGCGTATACATGCCAATGGGATTTTCTTCTGTTGTTACACCGTCAAGCACGTACGTGACCCGCAGGGGGCGCGTAAAGATTATCGAGGCAAGGTTTAAAATTCCATAAACCTCTAGGCTTGTACCTAGTAGTAAACATGTGGTAGGTCATGTTTATCGGCGGATATATATAGGATTACATACCGGAAAAGTTGAAGGTAGCATACCCCCCGGTTGTCGAAGTCTCACGAGTTGAATTTCCATACAAAGCCGTAACTGCATGATTCCATATCCCACTATATGAAATTTCCAATGACGTTTCTGCCGCCACAATTAGCTGTTGGCCAAGGACGTTGGTAGCACTGTCTGTAGAAACCACAAAGTAATTGATTTCGCCAGTCATATTGTGGACCTCAATAGTATGCTTTTTGTCTTCTAGCAGTGGGGACTGGTACATCCGGCTCGAGCGCTGAAGGGTTCTTGTGAATCTCACAATGCCTTGGTCTTCGCCATCAATCTTGATGAGCACAGATTGAGATGAGAAATCGGAAAGCTCGCCGAAGACGGTGATTGATGTGCCTTCAGATGAGTCACGTGTTCCGTGAATTAAAACATATTATCATGTAGAGAAGGAATGTAGATATCTACCAGTAAAAGTCGCGGTGAGTGACCCACCGCTCTCAGGGGACTCTCGTTTTCCTCCACCCATAAAGCCAGTGTCCTTTGACACTGTCCAAGTCTCGTGATACTGGACGCGATCATCCGCGTCATCGATCAAGTAGTCGGGCATAAAGCAAGGCTGCAAAGGGTAGAATGGGAAGGGCTAAATTCCTGACGTTATTTGAACCCACCTCAACATGATGAGATCAAAAACGCGATGGCCGCCGCCACACCTTACAAGAAAACTGCAGAAGAGAACCAGGCCCCGTCTGGCGAGTATACTGTTTCATGGGGAACCAGATATAAAAATGGTTCAACAACCATGGATACGACCATAAATTTATTTATCCGCGGCCTTTTCGGCGGATGATAAGCTCGTAAAAGAGGCTCTCGAAGGGGTAGCTCACGCTCAGTAGGAGCCGCCCAGAAAGAAACTGACTGATTCAACAATCATAGATACAATGATACACATGACCATCAGAATAGATTTATCTGATCGCTCACCTCTCGGTATCCTTAATCGGATCCTGCATTCTTTCTTGCCATTGTTAACGCAGTATAAATATCCCTTTGATGGCTTCGCTGCGCTGACAGTTTCAGCGGCAACTTCAGCTGAGGCAGAGGTGAGGAATTGTATCGGTGACATCGGCAAAAACGTTTTATCCATTGATGGGTCCCGAACAACCTAACTGCCCTATCATACATCAACCTAACGGGTGTGATGCAGATGATGAGGAACGGGAGCAATACGAATATGTACTCACTGCATCTACTCCAGGGACAACGTTTTTTTCTGACTTACAACGATTCGCCTGCAGAACTATGCAGAGCCGCCAGCGAATAACTAGGTCAAGAAACTGTAAGTCTTTAAACCATTTATCGAGTCTAATTGCACTTTACACTCTTTTACTGTATGGGATCAGTAGCTTGTTACGAGTTTCACCTTCGTCCGATGCAGCCGATTCAGCGCATATCACATCCCGGATCTGATATTTTTGTGGAGTATGTTTCCATCACGGCTTAAAACAATCAATACTCGCGAGGCCGTTAGTTCTAAGTCAAAAGAAAAGTGGCAGTGATATACTTACTTTTACATGCTACATGACGCACCATACGCAACTACAGAGTGGTTTCCTACAGGGACTGTAAGCACTTCCATTGATACAGATGGCTACTCAACAGGATATGTCGTATATCAATATTCTTGGCTGATTTCCTGCGCTCCAGTGCCTCGTCCAGGCAGTGATAGACATCCACCGATTAAGACGCATGAACGATCTCAGCTAACATTAAGCTTTGAATGAGTTTCACCCCACTACTTCACACCCCTAATTCGATGCATGTGAGCACCTGAGGGGAATGAAATGGCGAAAAGAGGTGATGAGAGTGGTTGAGACGAACCGTTGCTTTATATGCAGGGACATCCCACGCACAGCATTTCGATCAACGATACCGATTACAGCAATTATTAGCGGTAACAGTATTCATGCGACGATAGAACGTCTATGATCGACGGAAAAGGTGTAGAGCAGCTTAGCCATGGTGAAACAGATGAGCTCCAGTCACGTAGTTGCTACATCCTTCCAATGGGAGTATCCGGTATGTAGTTTGTGATCACTGTTAAAGAAGACCCCAACAACTAATCTAGTAAGCGCTCAGCCGAGGCTTGACTTACCTAGCAAGCATGCATCTAAGACTTGATATGAGCGCCAAATGCTCGAAATCGACGTTTTAATTGAAAGCCGAGCACAGCCACATGGTTTGCTATTGATATTTGAAGAGTTTTGGAACTCCGCCACCTCATTTCGACCATCATCTCGCCACCAGCTTGTCATAGTCCACGCCCGCCTTTCATCGCTGCGATTCGTCTCCTAAATACTGCTTTTCCGTGGCATGCTGCTACCGTTCCAGTAGCCTGAGTAGAGTTTGGCTGCCGCCACTATCGTGATATAGTTATCAAGCACGAGTCATGGCATTGGATTCTTGCAACGAAGACCTCACCGACAACCTGGTAATAACAGGTAAGTAATTTATTATCAGAGATACGCCCTGATCTCACTGACAATATATGTTTTTCCTTTGTCTAGTTGTAACGTCCGCAGTTAAAATTGACTGCCGCAGCAAAACGTGATCACAAATCCCTTCGTGCTCCCTTACCCGAAGCCTTCAACGATAGGTAAGGAATGTTCTATCTTGACTATCTCCGGAGCTTGCTCAAGTGCCTTCATTGCCCTGCTATAGTTCTAAGGACCTCGTTTCTTGCCGAACCATATCCGGACCTCGAAGAGTCGAACACCTGGGCGCTTGTATATGTTAACACCATCACAGCATTGGCGTCGGCTTTGTGCGTACTTTTGATTCACTTACCTCCTCTCTCATCCTAACACTTCTTGAAGTTCTTTACTTTTTAGCTGATCTGTGGCCACGTCGTTGACATAGAGCCCTTGCCTCTTGAGTCGTCCAGTGTCTGCCTCCGCACTACCCCGACACGCAACACGTGGCCGCCCCCCACCGCCTGCATCTATCGTTACCTCACACTACGAAGTTGCTTATGCTTCCACCGCTTTTGCCCTCACCGCCACCGTATCCAATCAAGGTTCCGCCCTTGCATATAGTCGCCCTAAACCCGCCTGCCCGGCCTTCATTCTTTGAGTCAAATTACGGTCATCGCTATCATTAGCTTTGAGAACCCTGCATACATTTTATCTACCTTGTCGTTAATTCTTCAACGTACTTCTGTTTTTGACCATCTCCGCACTTGGATTGTGTGCATTAGAGTTTTCAGTTAATCGCAACATCGACAGTATACACCTGATAGATAATACTTTCCTGTGACAAAAGTTACAAACTCGAATAGTGGTGATGCACCGTGAAAGCGAAGAATCGAACTCCCGCTTTCGAAGGGCCGGATCCACTCCGGTGGGCACTACTTTCCTTTTTACCACACCCACTCTACTCAACCCCCAATGTCATCGGGTACCGATGAGGAAGCGCTTATTACCACGCTATGTCAGGGGGACAACCAGTGAGTAGCCCACTTTTCAGATCAATCAGTATCAGCGAAACCGCATAGCAGTGGTCTAACACATTCGGCTACTCCAAATTCGGGTGTTTGATTCTCCCAGTCCCCCCTTCCTATCATTATGTTTTTGAGTACTTTGGATGGGCGGCCCGCCCACCCGCATGCCGAGCATAGCCACAATTAAGTATCCATTCCTGATTGTCGTCAATGTGAACGTCCTAATCAGCGTCCATCACCATCCGGCTGAAAATGCTTAGAGGAAGTGACCTTTGTACCCTCCCAACGTTCCTGAAGACCGACCGCCTCCAAAGCTCACCCGGGTCACTCACGATTCAAGGAAGGACAGCGACGAGAAGAATGACTGCCACCACGTAATATGTACTCGTTGCATTCTTCACTTACTAACGTGTCTCACTTCTCAAGCCTTTTCTATGTCTTTCAGGTTTCTACAGGTGTCTACTGCAGGGGTAATAGCAGGGACTCGTATGACGTCTGTTATCACCACGTCTTCGCTACAGTGACCTAAACGTTGACTGCACCACAGTCTTTGGTGTTCAGCTTGTGCACGCGTCCAGTTCTCTCCTGCCATCCTGCTCAACTGCTTATACTACGGCTTAGGATTGACTTGATTCCCACCCCGGATCATCTAAGATCAATAAACGATTAAGTGAAATCCAAAGCTCCCCCAAAGTCGCGCAAGCCTGTTACGCAACCCGTAATCCTGCTGAGGCACGGGTGCACACTTACGGACCCAACTGACTTCTCGCTACACCCCCCAACAAGTGCTGCTATGTATCAGGAGAGTAAGGCGGTGGTAATATCACTGCCTCTATACCTCCTCCGGCCCTATGCTCCTCCGCCCACTGGAACTCCGCAATAATGCCCTCTAGTTGCCGCACATACGCCGTAGAAGGGACCCCTGCACCAGATGCATTGTTCTCCAGGGCATCCAGAGGTATGGGCACCAATGTAGCAGACGGATCTGCACTGATAGTCTGGGAGGGGTTCAGTTGAGGTGATTCTGAGGACTACTGTTAGAGAATTGGGAACATGAGGAGGACGTTTTGATAAGCCATACTTTCAAAGAGGGGCGGCTTATGTTGGGGCCGGAGATCTGCTATCGATACGACGTTGGGAATGGTACTGGCAGCTATGTTTGAATTTTTTGAATTTGCAAATTTATTCGCCGTACGCATGAGCGTGCGAGAGGTAGCAGTGCCCTGGAACGGCTGAACCAAGGAGGTACCTAGGGTAGGTATCACCAATAAGTAACATGCAGTATACCTGGTCATAAAGCAAAGTACCATATGGCAAATCATTAAGTCCTAGGCGCCGCCATTGTCGCCTGTATTTGTACAGCAGAAAAAGGATTATAAAGACACAAAGAAGCCTGGCCGCCCCACCCACAGCGGCCCCAGCCACGATCCCCGAGGAGGTGTGGGCTGCCCGGGCGGTAGGATTAGATTTGGGGAATATGGTTGATTGAGGGGAAACAGTGGATATCGATGGTTGGGGGGAGGAAATCGTACTAGTGAATGTCACTGATTGGTGAGAGGAAACATCATGTGTGGATGATTGAGAAGACGAAACGGCGGGTAGGGGTGATTGTAGAGAGGCATCGGTAGATATTGACGATGACGGACTACCACTCATTACCTGTGATGTTCCCTGGGGGATGATTATGTTTGATGGCGTAATAAATGCATAATCGAGGGTCAGGCCGGTATTATCATAATGTGTTAACATGATTTTGAGTGTATGGTCTCCATCCTTGAGATTACTAGCTTTGAACCACTGCAATTGCCATATGATACTTACACCACCGTGGCTCTGGTCTAAAGTGGTCCCGTCAAGTGTATAACTTACACCCACACTGAATGACGGTGGATCCGAAGAAGATCCGTCGACTCCACATGTACCATAAACTTCCACACCCGTACCTAATGGTAAGTGTTGATTAAATGAGTTGGGATGATATTGGTGGATGAGTATTTAGAAAGATGCACCAGAGAAGGTAAAAGTAGCAGATGCCCTGACCATTGATGTGGTATGTGCCCCATTCCCATATGAGCTCAGGATTTGGAGACTTTCCCATATTCCACTATATGAAATGATGAAGCCTCTGCAGACACAATGAGCTGTTGTCCAAGGTAGTTGGCAGCGCTGGTTGTGGACACAACAAAGTAATCGACGTCACCGTTGACGTTATCAACCTCAATTGTATGGTTCCCATCCACCAGCTGCGGCGACTGGTAAATCGGACGTGAACGCTCCCCCGTCTGTCCCAGCTCCACAGTCTGTGGCGCTCGGTTGTCGATTCTGACCATGACAGAATGCGGGAGCCCAACTGCGGCATAGACAGTAATTGATGTCCCTACATGTAACGAGTTCAGCGCTGTTTCAAAAAAGTGTTACAGATATATACCAGCAAAAGAAACAATGAAAGAACTTCCACTTCCACTGAGAATCGTCGCCCCTCCACCTAAGTAAACGCCGTAGTCCGTAGCAGACCATGTTCCGTGGTATTGGATGCGCTTATCCCTGTCATCAATCCAGTAGTTGGGCATAAAAGGAAAGAGTGGGAAGAGCAACCATTTCTCGCTTTATTTGAAGCCTTTGATCACATTGTGACTGTTCAGAATCATGATATCATATGACCTGTACACCATGTTTCAACCATCATAATCATGGATACCTTGATACATACAATCATCGAAATACACCTAGGTAATTTTCACTAAACTCTCGGTACCTTTGATCGGATTTTTGCCACCGCCAACGCAGTATAGTTATCCCTTTGATGGTTTCGTTGTACTGACAGGCTGAGCCACAGCTTCACCTCAGGCAGCAGTGAATACTATTACCGGTTACGTCTGGGGCCAGAGTTTCTCTGCTTCTGAATAGTCCAACCACCTGATGGCGAGGAATGAGATCAATATAAACGTCTTGGTTGCATCCACTCACCCAGGGGACCACTATTTCTTCTGACTTGCAGCCATTTATTTACACATCTAGACAGAGTTGTCAACGAATAACTAGGTCTAGTAATCAATTTTAAGTTTTTGATTTTTTTTCTACGCCCAATTGCAACTTGCACTCTTTTACGGCATAGGATCAGGTAGCTTACAAGTTTCGCCTTCCTCCATTCCAAGATAAGCAAGCAGGTGGAAATCTCTTCGGCATTCAGCGCATATCATATCTCGGATCAGATATTTTTGCGAAGTACGTCTGTATCCTGGTTTGAAAGAACCGATAGTTATGAAGCCATTATAGTTCTAAGCCAAAAATAAAAATGTAGCAGCAAGGTACCTGCTCTTACATGCCACATGACGCACCATGAAAAACTGTATATCAGTATTCATGTTTGATTTCCTGCGCTCAGGTTCCTCGTCCAGTCGGCAGTAGAAATCCACCATAACCTTCTCATGCTGGTTGAAATGCGTGAACCGCGCCGGCCATGGTTGATCCTGGGTGACCGCTGATGTGCGGGGGATGCCATTTAACAGCCTGTCACAGTGTATCAGATGGGTAGAACGACACTGAGTAAGTCCCTAGTGATTAATACCTTTCGAACTTTCGAAGGTCCTTTAACATCTCATGACAGATTATGTCTAGGACAGGAGCAGGATCGTGAATGCGGGAAAAATCAGACGATAAAATTGGCTGTAATGTGGTGAAGACGCATCGTTGGTTTATATGCGGCACATACGGCATTTTGATCAGCGATACCAGCCATAGTAATACGGTGGCCACGCGGGTCGGAGACAGTGTCCAATATTGGCAGATGTTGATGGAGAAGAGGGAAAGCAGCTCTTCCATGTTGAAATAAAGCTGATACCAGAGGCAATCACCGCGCGGATGGAAGTTACCCAGCAAGGATGCAGTTGAGACAAGTGCCAACCGCCTCGAATTCGAAAGCCGGACACAGCCACACCCAAGGTTTGATATATTTTTGGGACTCCGCCATCTCACTGTCTCACCACCATCATCTCATCATAGTTCATGCCCGGCCTCCCATCACTGCGACTCGTTTCCTGAAGGCTGTTTTTCCGTGGCATACTACTATCAAACTACTATCGTTCCAGTAGCCTGAGTCGAGTTTGGCTTCTGCCGCCATCATGGTATCGTTATGAACTTCAAGCACCAGCCATGGCCTTAGATTCTTGCAACGAAGGCCTCGCTGACAACCTGGTAACAACATGTAAGTAATCTATTATCAGAGATGCGCCCCATGATCCGCAGTTAAAATTGACTACCACGGCAAAGCGTGATCACAACTCCCTTCGTGCTCCCTTACCCGAAGCCCTCAACGATAGGTAAGGAATGTTCTATCTTGGCTATCTCCGGAGCTAGCTCAAGCGCCTTCATTGCCCTGCTATAGCTTTAAGAATCTTGTTTCTTGCCAAACCACATCCGGTCTGCCAATGCACGGACCTCGGAGGGTCGAACATATGGGCGACAGGGTGCTCGTATGTGATAACACTACCGCAACATTGGCTTCTACTTCGTGCGTACTTTTGCTTCATTTGCTTTTCTCACCCTAACACTTCTTGAAGTTATTTGCTTTTTAGTCGGTCCCCGCCCCTCGAGTCGTCCGCCGTCTGCCTCTACACCACCTCGACACGCACCGCGTTGTTATCCTCCGTTGTTTTTATCTGTCGTTGCCGCACACCTCTACACTCCCAATCAAAGTTCCGCCCACGCATTTATTCGCCCCAAACTCCTCCACCCCGCCTTCATTCTCAGAATCGAATCATAACCATCGCAGGAGTTGACACGCCCCTTTACACCTTGTGTCCCCCAGCTATCGTCATCCGCCCATCCATACCAGCCTCAAATGCACTCTCCTCGTTCACCACCCTCTCCATCTACCTTTGGTCCACGTACATCGCCACCACCGCCCTCAGTGTTATCAATCTGCATGATACATGTGCTCGTCCCCCCTGTGACGTGCAGTAGGATGTGTATGAGGTACCGCATGAGTCTAATACGGGTACCCTGGGTGATGGCAGGAAGAGCGTCGTAATCAGTATTTTTCACGCTCAAGCGAAGAAAGGATCCTACGTATGCGTCATGGCAGAAGGAGAAGGATAATCCTTTGCCCATTCCTCAGCCCACTATGCTGTCGTGTAGTAGGAAGCATGTCCACGGGACCCCGAATAGGTTGTTATCGTTTCATCGCGGATGTATACTCGGTGGAGGAGAGGGTGTGAATGCTAAGGAGGAGAAGTGAATCGAGAAGACGGGTGTGAGTGTTGCGATGGTCTGTGCTCCCCAGTCGAAACTTTGATGATGTGCCTGGGGAGAGATTCCGTTATATACGGTTTGTAAATTTGACTACATGTATTATAAGCGCAATATCCACGAGATACTCTCAGTTCCTTCAAGCGAGTGTAACGGCCATTCCTTTTATAAAGGATTATAAACGTCAGTATCGTGAGCTATTCTTTACTCGTTGTCTAAAGGATTTGTGCACTACGTCAAATAACTGGCTAGATAGCGCTCGTGCATGACAAAGCCACACCCAACCTTGGGTTATTACCAAGTGCTTCTCTCCACTTCGTCTACCTCTTTTCCCCACCTAACACCCCTCCACGTTTGCCAATTCTCAGCTCATATGTGGTTACGTCATTGACATAGGTTCCTCACCCTTCTCATGCTCTCCATCGTCCACCGCCCACTTTGTACCAGATCGGAATAGTATGATCTCACAATGCCCAAGTATCATGCCAGTCAACAAACGATAAGTCGCTTACTTTTCAGGTCAGATCAGGCTCCGTCTACCATGTTTTGTGCGAGTCGTCTGGTCAATGACTTCTCATTCCCCCAGATCGGTTTACGTTCCACTCAGTAGTAAGTAATAATTCCAAAGTATTGATGATACCATGCATGGTGAGATGTCGCAATGGTCTAACGTATTTGACTACGTACCGGATGTGCACGAGTTCGAATCTCCCCCTCATCACTATTCCGCGAGAGATATTTCCTTTTTGAATGAGTGGCCAGTATGCCAAGCATGGGTGGCATAGCCACCTCCTTGCTTCCTTCCATTATTGCACAATGGTTAAGCATACTCATTGTGTCTGTAATTGCTCACGGGCCCATTTTCCCTCTAGATTTGCATCTGCTTTACTTACATATCTACGGAAGTCTAGCACAATAACGACAATAAGTATTCGCATGGGCAGTTATCGATCATGGTATGGTACTTGCTAGTTAAATTGAAGCCCTGATCATGGTCTTTTCCACGTATCTAGATCTTACGTCCGCCTGATTGCAAATTCTCCAGAGTAGCATGAGCACAATAAGGGGTTTCCGTGTCGCGGTGACATCAAAGATCGCCACTGGAGCTCTTTTCGACGTGTTCGGTATTTACCCCGTGTTTTCTCCAATGGGCTCTGGATACTCGCACATGAACATCCAGGGAGATCGCGGAACGGTAGTGTAAGGAAAGGGCGGTGCACCGAATGGAAAGGTGAATATCCTCGGAGGAGGCAGGTGGGTCTCAGGATATGGTGGGAAGGGTGGCCTATGTGCCGCTTCTGTCTATGAATTATGACATTCGTTAACCTCGCTGTTCATGATTACTCCTACATTAATTATCTTTACAATACATATCATGGGTATTACATTCACGAGCCAATACACTCACCCCCACCTAGTACCAATAAGAAAAGGTAGAAACCTCTACGCATCTGAAGAATAAGATGGTGGTAATGTCACTGCACCCACACCGTGTTCATCTTCCACTCGCCGAAACTCGGCGACAAGGTCTTCTATCCTCCTAACAATGGCATACGCCCTCGACGTGTCACCCCCAGTATCGCACTCTGGGGTATCAAGGGCAACAGGTGCCACAGGCGCAAATGCAAAATTGGACGGACCCACATCGACGATCTGGGATGAACGTGGGTGAGGTGCTTCTGGCCGTGCTTGTTAAAGCATCAGAAATGCGATGAGAATTTAGTCATCAAGAGGCATACCTATTGGGAAGGGTGGTTTGTGCTGGGGCTGAAGATCCGCTATCGATATACGCCCCGGGTGGTTGGTGATAATTCTGGGTACATTTAGTAACTTATTCGCCATGCGCGTGAGTGGGCGAGCTGACGTAGTTCCCCGGAATGGCTGAATTGAGGAGGCCCCTGGGCAGAATATGTTAGTTAGCTATGGACTGGGTACTTACTGTACATACAGAGGAGGAAAGCGTACTGTATATTGGATCATCGTTTCCCAAGCGCCGCCATTGGGATTTGCGCTTGCGTAGAAAGAAAATAATGATAAGGATGATGACGAGCCCGACAGCTCCGCCTACAACTGCGCCAACCAAGGTACCTGTAGAGGGGTGGGCTGGGGCAGCAGTGTTGAAAACGGTGGCCGTGGGCTCTGATGGGAACTCAGAGCGAACAGTGTATATTGGAGAAGGAAAACTAGACGTCGCCTCGGGAAGGGATTTGTTTGACGGCATATACAGTATGTGATCCAAGTTCAGGGGGGTGTTATCGTAACTTGTTAACACAATCTTCAGCGTATGGTCTCCATCTTTGAGGTTAGTAGCGTTGAACCACCGGAACCGCGGCGTATATGTGCTAATGTGGCTTTCTACTGTTGTTGTACCATCAAGCACGTAGCTAACTCGCATCGGGGGTGAGAGGGTTACTTGATTGTCGGGGTTAAAAACACCATAAACTTCTAGGCTTGTACCTAGTAGTAAGTACGTTATAGGTCATGTTGATCAGTGGGTATTTAAGACTACACACCAGAAAAAGTAAATGTAGCATACCCCCCGATTGTCGAGGTCCCGCGAGTTGAATTTCCATACACAGCCGTAACTGCACGATTCCATGTCCCACTGTATGAGATTGATGACGTTTCTGCAGCCACAATGAGCTGTTGGCCAAAGTAGTTGGCAGCACTGTCTGTAGAAACCACAAAGTAATCGATTTCGCCAGTCATATTGCGGACTTCAATGATGTGATTTTTGTCTTCTAGCACTGGAGACTGGTACATCCGGCTCGACAGCTGAAGGGTCCTCGTAAATGCTACAACGCCTTGTTCATGGCCATCAATCTTGATGAGAACAGATTGAGATGAAAAGTCGGAAAGCTCGCCGAAGAGAGTGATTGACATGCCTTCAGCATGTTCCGTGAATTAAAATATATTATCGTATAGAGAATGTATACCAGTAAAGGTCACGGTGAATGATCCACCGCTCTTGGGAGACTCTCGTTTTCCTCCACCCATGAAGCCAGCGTCCTTTGAAACAATCCAGGCTTCGTGGTACTGGACACAATTATCCGCGTCGTCAATCAAGTAGTCGGGCATAGAGAAATATTGTAAAGGGAGAGTGAGGAGAGCTGCGTTCCTGACATTATTTGAACCCACAACATGATGAGATCACGCACGTGATGGCCGTCGCCACACCATCCAAGAACACTATCGGCAGAGAACCGGGTCACATCCAGTGAGAGCCTTCACCCCAAAAGCATCCAGAAGAAAACGGGGGATACTTCTTCATGGGTAACGGAGCATAAAGGTGATTCAGCAATCATGGATACGACCATAAATATCATTTCATCCGTGGCCTGTTTGGGGGATAATAATCGCGTGACACGAGCTCTCGACAGGGTAGCCAAACCCAGTAGAAGCCACCCAGAAAGGTCCTGAGTACATGGGGACCTTATGGGGACCTATACGCTGTGATTCAACAATCATGGATACAATGATACACATACTCATCGAAATAGATTTATGTTACCACTCATCTCGCGGTATCCTTGACCACATTCTGCATTTTTGCCACTGCCGAAGCACTATACATATCCTTTTGATGGGTTCTCTGGGTTGACATCCTCAGCGACAACTCCAGCTGAGGCAGCTGTGAGGACTTGTAGCGGCCATATCCTTACAAGTGATTTTTCTCTCGACGGGTTCTGAACAGCCCAACAGCCCTATCACACTTCAGCTCAATGAGGCCCGATGCCGCGTTGGAGAAATACAAATACGTATTCGCTGCATCCACGCGCTGCGGAGACCATCTTTACTTTTGAATTACAATCATTCACTTGCACATCTATGCAGACCCGTCAAACGAATAACCAAGTTAAGCAACCGTAAGTCTTCAAATCATTTTCTCAGTCCAACTGAAACGGTGCCTACCAAAGTAACTTTGAGATTCACTTTGACTCACTTTACTCCATACAAAGTTCACTTAAGTGAACAAGTGAACTTGCGAAGGAAAAGTGAGCGGAAAGTGAGCGGAAAGTGAGACAAAGTGAATTTGTTCACTTGCCGGTCACTTGCCGATCAAGATGCCGAGACAAGCCGAGTGTTCGCGAACGTTCATGTTATTCCGAACTTTCCAAAAACTTTCTCTACACATTACTGGCCACACCTGAGAAAATTTTGAAACTAAGTAGGTGTGCTGAGGGGATCGTATTGTTGATGGGTGGCCCCGATTAAACAGACATAAAGTAACTCCGTAGAGTCTCAGTCGATACTCACCTCAACATCAATACACTCTATGCATGATGTTCTTAAGATGTTATAGTCTGCAGTTGGACCGTTGGTGTAGCGGGAGATTTTTACTTATGATTCGAACGTGGCCCCTTCGTTATGGCGTGAGTACAAATACCGTGATTCCGCCTGTTCGTGTTGATGTCCTCTCATGGATGCTTCAAGGTCAGCACCAAACGGCCTCGTCTGGGCCCCATCACACCTGACAATACTAACATGTTTCATCGGAGCTATGGGACGTACGAAGACTTCTGAGAATTAACGAACCTGTAAACTGCCGTGGGATACATGAATTTGGGCTTGCCATTGCTCATGTCGGAGTCAAGTTGAGCACAACGTACCAGATCCGTGCAAGTGTATAAGTGCAACAAAGTGAATTCTCAGTGTGAGAAAGTGAGAAAAAAGTGATAGTAAAGTGGAAAAAGTGACCAAAGTGAGAAAAGTGATGAAATTCACTTTCCGCTCACTTTACGCACTTTGACAAACTTTTCACACTTGTGAGAGACA
>JABCKU010008219.1:12303-40565 GCA_018221655.1 Myochromella boudieri
ACATTCTCGTGGCTGCCATTATTCATCAACTTCGTCTCCTTCCAGCTGCTTCCGTTCTCCCCGGAATCATGTAGTTACGATATCACAAGCATGGGTTTCTCAAGGTTACGATGTCAGATGGTGCTACTCGCACTTGGCAACAGTGACACCGAGACGGCCATGACGAGTCCTTGTTCATACAGAGGATCCTGGTGCGCGTTTTGCGTCTTACCATCTGTCATGTTGGACCCTAAACTGCTTATATAGATATTCGTCATCAGCGCCTATTTGGGCGTTGGCAGCTCCTGCTTCCTTTCAAATGAAACTCTTGCCGTAGAGGAGCTTACTCGCAAATGTGGGCTTAATGCATATTCAGGCGTGAGTAATGTTTTTATCGTGCCTCCGCACACAGGACGCTGATGCATTATTTCGATAGTCAGAGCCGAACGCTGCGCGTAGTAAAGACTCTGACGATATAAGAGGCAGCAGTTGCAGAACCAACATCCAATGCAACGGCTTGCTCTTCAATGACAATCGTCAAAGTAGACAGTATAGCGTACAGTGGGTGACAAAAGTTGGCGTTCCTGCACTTTCTTTCAAGGGCTTGTGGGGTACTGGACTGTTTATATTGCGATTGCCTATGCATAACAATTGTCTCCACGCATCTAGATGTCCCTGTGTGTGAAGTTCCTTGGGCATGCTTTGGATCGTACATATCAAAAAGTCACGCAAGTAACAAAACGTGCATGTGACCCGTCGCGTTCTCACTCTTTGAAAAACACCTCCTTTACTTTAACTCTAAGTTTCCTACTCGCTCAAGCCACGAAAAGAAAGCTTGAGTAGCCCGCCTTTTCTTTCTCGGATAACCTTCTGTAGACTACAGTTGAAACACGTATGATATATCAAGATGGAACTATAAGAAGCTTGCAACTGCTAACGCTTCTCAGTTCTGTACCAACAATGGAAACGGTCATTCTACACAAAGACTAGCGGCAAAGGAAACTACGATTCTGAAAAATTTACTTAGCGGTACTTCGAGGTCGGGCTTACGATATTCCCTTTCGAACAATCTGGAGTCAATTTGTGCCTACGTCGAGGGCCGAGGCCGTGGCGATTCCAGAATGGGCCACAGATGTCCCGGTTAAGCCGACATGATCGTCGTTCCCTGGCCAGCTCATCTGGCCAGGCCACGCCACCCCGACATTCCGTACCACAACGTGTGTGCAATCCGACGCTAATGGAACTTCCGTGTCTAGTAAAGGGGACTCATGCAGCCACCACACCCCCAAAGTCGCCATGACCGAGAGTGACGGCGCCGCAGGAACATTTCGCATACAAGATGGAACGTGTCCTGAACGCGACGCCGAGTACGTGATGCCGGTTAATACACTACTGGCTTGCGTGATTAAAAGTCATTCATTGGTGCCTGGACGTCAGTCATGTCAGTGTTCGGCGTAGATGTTTGTTATGATGGCAGGGACAGACCGACACAGTTTACCACATACACCATTTTTCATCTAACGTCGACCTTAGGGCAGAGTCTAATGAAGGGGCTGGCTTCGACACTGTTCCTGTATGGGAGTGGGGGAATAAATTGGATGTCCCTGGGGGCGGAATGTACAAGGGCGGGTATAGTGGCTCGAAAGAATACCCGATGATTTGAGTAGGAACAGGCACAACTCAGCATTCTATGTCGTCCGCTACGCCGAGGAACCACCACTAGTTGGGCACGCTGCGTGACGGGCGGGTGTAAGCCAGGAAGAAGGCCCAGGGGAGTGTACTACCTCTCTAGTACAACGCTTGATGAGCATTCTTCGTGCCAACTCACCAAACCCGCTCTACCCTCTCTGGCGTCTAATGATATGAGGCGAATGACACATTGCAAACTTGTCGGATGGATCTGGATTGGTATGGGCTAGAGGTGGGCAATGGAGGAGAACACGACGCGCGTCTCGTGGAATCACTAGTCGCATGTATAAAGTTAAACAATTGTACCGCGCGTCCGCTTGCGCTTACCATACATATGTAATAGGAAGCTTTTCAAAGATTCTAGAAATCTTCGCTATCCCGAAGCTGGGAAGTAAGCGTGGACATGCGTGGTAGAACTCGATTTCCTGTATCGATCACGAGTAAACCGGACCAATAAGGTGGATAAGCCTCATGTCCCGTCTCTTCTGGGGGCGGAGTTCGGGAAATATCGGTCGTTTCTCGCCAAGGCTGGGACGCGCTGGGGAACTGGAGCTTGGATAGTCAATGCTAGCTCCAGTCCTGACTGCCATACCACGGCCCGAACCAGTTACCATATGCATCGCGGTTCTGTAAAGGATCGCTCACCAAGTGGCACGAATGTGATGACGCACTGAACACAAAAAAAAACAGCAGATAACCTTTACACTTGACTGATGAGGCCCTCAACATGTATATCATGGTTGGATCTAAGGCTTGATTGCCTATTAGTCGTCTGATAGATTCAGATGCATTCAAGCACGCATAGGATACTTATTCAAGTACCCCACTCAAAAGGCGAGTCGACATGCTTCGAATTGTGGCACGATTCACGAACGACTGTGCGAGAAGGTAGAACCCAGGGCCTCTTCGCTGTCGCCGCGCACGGGAGTCTTCTTCTTGTTGGCCCTCAAAATGGCATATGTCGATCCGGATTACCCGTGAAGAGTGGCATGCAGACGCACCTACATAGCATATCTCCGGTGCCCTATTCAACGCCAACGGTCAGCAATCGACCCTAACGGCACAGGGATTTAGAAAGTGACAATACTTCCCTAAACATTATCAAGTGGAAAACGAGTAGACGTGAAGAAGAAGTATAAATTTAAGAATATAACAGTCCTTCTCCAGGAAGTTGATGGCTCATCATGTAAGAGCTGGACCGTGGCACCAAGAGGGTATTTCTGCGGCAAAGGATGCCCGTAACAACTATTGATCAAGAACCTCAGAAGGTCAATTTGAAAGTGCACCTGCTCATCATGAAGTTGAAACGTCAGCTGGTGTTGGTTGCGCGAGTTGTCTGTCCATCGATGTACAAGAATGATGGTTCACTCGTTTGTGGATGGTATACGTTAAACATGACACTAACATGTTGGAAAGAAACAATCGGCATCACTCGGCGGACGAAAGACGGCGGTCAGAATCAGTAACATCACAGTAAAAGTTACATAAGCTTCACGTGACTTCTGAACTTCTCCAGACCAAACCGCAACCGAATTAGCATGCGCGAAACCACACAAAGAGAACCAATAGCTATATCTATCTTTCAAGAATTCAATCGTACCATTCGCGAGATCCCCTCCACGTTGTATTATTGCTCGTTGAACGACTGTACGAAGCTGTCCGACTTCCCAGGCCACTGAATTAACGAGCTGCCTATTCCCGATCAGGATCAGGATCACGGCATGTAGAAGTAGACACGGAGACGGCATGTACACATCCGTGTACCTTGCTGTCGGTTGTTCAACGTGGTACCTGCAAGATGTGGAAATTGGTTGGATTAAGAAATAAAAAGCTATGCCGTGACAGACTTACCTGATGCTGTCAAGTCATCAGGGCTCGGAACGAACATGTTTGCTCACGATAAGAACCGGTATTACGGTGTCAAACCACGAAATACAAATAGTATAAATGGGTAGCCTTTAGCAAGGCAATACCTAGGCTTGCCCTTCTTGTAGGCTTACGACTCCTTTTTTGCTTCATCTTGCCAAAATGCGTGGTACCTTCCCCCGCCTTCTGGCGCTCTCACTCTTGGCAATCACGGCACATGGTGAGTCAACGTTCTCTCGTCTAGCCTCGCTTCTCTGTTCCCTTCAACACCGCCCACTAACTCTTCCTTATGTTCGACAGCCGCGACTACGGGTATCGTAGCCCCTGCCTTTAGAGGTGTTCCCAATACCGTCACGGAGGTCCCGGATCTCGACACTACAGTTACTGATGCCCAGACGATCGAAACGACTGTCAACGCTGTCACCCAGAAGTCTGGTGCGCCGTCCGACGTGGAACCTAACCTTCCGGTGCCTGAGACTGTTGTAACGGCGCTCGATGGTGAACTCGTCAATGCTACCGTGAGCGACACGACCGGTGGAGTAACTGTTGCATCCACTTCTAGTGGGGGAGATGTCCAGAGGAGGCTAGTGGATGGATATGAGCAGGTGTTCTCCGGAACGGGGACTCGCTCGACGGATAGGGATGGGTCGATCGAAGGAACGGCATACTTGACCTACACCGTCGTCAGTAACGCGACGTACGATGTGGACGCGTGTTTGAGCTTCTGCAATCGTGTTGACGGGTGTGGTATGTGCAGGTCCTTTCAGTGCTTTCATCATCATTGACATCCACTCCTAGTCTTCGCCAACCTTTACTATGAATACAACAACTATCTCCTCGATTACGTCTTTGGCGAGCACTCCAACCTTAAGTGCGCGTTGTATGGAGATATCCATTCCGCTGCTGAGAAGACCAACCGAGGTGGACAGCAGCTCATTGAGCCCCCCGCGGGTCTCACTTACATCCAGGAGTCGAGTGGTTGGGCGTCGGGCACCCTCGCTGATCCTGCGGATCCCGAAGGCTACGAGTTGGTGTTTGGCCCGACTGGAGGTGCAAACAACGCACCAGGGGTAAGTCCTATCGTGCCCTTTATGCTCGAGCGTCGACTGACAGTATGCGCAGTATATGGGTTTCGCATTCATCGACAAGTATGACGTGAACGCCTGTGCAGCGCTGTGTAACACCAGAGGCTCCGATGGCAGGGGTGGTGCATGTCAATACTTCAACATCTGGCGTGCAGTCGTCAACGGCAACCCAACGACTTACACCTGTTCCTTCGTCAGTTTAACTTCCCTTTGATACCCAGATGCAAAGCATGCTTACAGTGTATTGCCATCAGTACTACATCGTTGCAGACGAGTCCACCGCAGTCAACACTGGTCAGGGTGACCTTAAGGTGACGTACTCTCGTGGATACAAGCGCAAGAGTCTCCTCGTGGACGGTACTTTCGAAGGGTTCGGTTGTGCCAACAACGACGAGTTCTGCTTTGCAGGCTCCTACGCTAACTGGATCGGCGTCTCCCCCGATGGTGGCACCCTCGACGCCTCGATCTTCCATTTCGCGCCCTACGCTCACACTGGCAACGGTGTCGGTCTCCTCGGCTCCGCCAGTGGCCTTGACAACCTTTCGGGTACCTTAACACTCCCCCATCCCCTACCAACAAAAGCTGGAAAGACCTACAAGATCGCGTTCTTCCACAACAGTCTCTACGCAGGGGAGGCAGCTGAGAGCTCAGCGTTCGTGGAAATCCTATGGAATGGGAACGTCCTTGCCCGGATTATGCCCGGGTTCGAGGACTGGACTTTCCGTGAGTTCCTGGCGGATGCAAGCGGTAGCGATACGCTTGCATTCCGTGGTGGAAGGGCACCAGCGTGGTCGTTCATCGATGATATCTATGTCTTCGAGATGTGAAGTGTGATCAAAAGCTATAGTCTGGACTCTTAATTTCTCTGGGTTTTGGGATAATACTGGTTCGATGTAATGTTTGTGGACTTTGTTTATTAGTACTTGGGAATGACATGCGATACCGATACCTTGACGAACTACACCTTGCTTGATCACATCAGCTAAATCGGATCAAAGAAGAGATATTTCGTACCCTAATTTGATTCATCTGCGTAATCCTCCACCTCAAGCAAACTTCCAATCCTCGATGCCTCCGTCGCAATCACGATCGAAACGCGCAGAACCTAGACGGAACTTGGGCAAAGTCGATGACCCATCCATCTGGAGATACGCAAGTACATGAAGCATGGTGGCAAAGATGTAATGACTTCTCGACCACTGTTCGCCAGAAATGTGGCCTAGTTGGGTGATGCTTCGATAACTTACTGGCGGGTGTAATGCTCCGATAGGAAGTATGACAGAGTATATATAACGTACAGCCTTTTAGTTGGTTGCATCCAAACCCCCAAGGATTTGACCCACAACCCAAATCCTACTCGTTCCCAACTCGCTCCCACTTGAGTCTTCCGAGCTGCGCCGATGAACGATTTCTTGACCCGCCTCGTGGTGCTTGCGCTTGCTGCTAGGATAGTGTCTGGTGAGCTATCCCTTCGTCCTGCTTTACCCTCCATTTCTCGCTATACGAAGTACATGTTAGACACTCATGCTGCCATTTAAACAGGCGGAACAACCAGCACTTTTGCTCCTGGCTTCAAAAGCGTCCCCGATTCTGCAGGGGCTGCCACAGATTTAAACAACACATATACTGACTTCCCAACCATCGAGTCCGCTATCGTTGCGATTGAACAAACGTCCGTCACTGATGGACCACCTGATTCGAAGTTGGTGCATGAAGCTGACGTTCCTGATGGGTACGAACTCGTGTTCGGTCCCACTGGAGGGGCGAATAATGCACCCGGGGTGAGTAACGATGCCGTCGATTCTTGACATGGTCGACTGATTGATACAAAAAATGTACAGTACATGGGCTTTGCGTTTGCACACGGGTACGATGCGTGCGAATGTGCAGCACTATGTAACGAACGGGGTGCCGACAAAGTGGGCGGGGCGTGCCAATATTTCAACATCTGGCAAGCCATGGTCAAGGGCGCACCGACAACGACGACCTGTGCCTTTGTAAGTCTAAGCAGGTTTTCTCAATTATAAGCGCTCACTATATCCATCCACTTCCACTCTTAGTATTATTTGCCCACGGACGAGTCAACCGCAGTCAACTATGGCAGCGGCAACATCACGGTGACTTATTCTCGTGGATACAGGCGCAAGTCCCTCGTCATCGATGGCGGATTCGAAGGCTACACCTGCAGCGATAGTCGTGTCTTCTGCTATGAGACATATTACTCTTCTTGGGTCGGCACCTCTCCACATGGCGGCTTCCAGGATGCAACAATCTTCCACTACGCGCCATACGCCCGTTCTGGCCACGGGGTAGCACTTCTCGGCTCTGCTGTTAATCACGATACCCTTGAAGGAACTCTGACACCTGCGAAGCCGCTGGAAACGGTAGCTGGAAAGAAATATACGATAGAGTTCTTCCACAGCAGTACGTTTTCCGGGCCACAAGCAGAGGAGGCGGCGTTTGTTGATGTCTTATGGAATGGTGGCATCGTGGCCACGATTAAACCTGGTTATAGCAGCTGGGCAGTCTACCAGTTTACGGTAACGGCCGTAGGCAAAGATATCTTGGCGTTCCGTGGTGGAAAGGCACCGGCATGGTCGTTCATCGATGATGTAAATGTGTTTGCGCTTTAAGGAACCGTTAATCGCTTTCTTACATATCTTGTTATTTGAAATGCAATCCTACTTTGGTATCCACGAGAAAGCATTTCCAAATTTCTATCGCTTCATATTGGATTTACGAAGAGAATAAACGGCAAAGATCATTGCGCAAAGAAGTTGTTTTCAAGGTGTATCAGTGTTTGTGGCCCAGCATCATTTTCATCATCACCGGACAACAACGCGTCAATAACACGTTTCCATTCTTGCCTTAAAATAGTAAACATGCGCAAACAAATGGCCCAACAATGATCACCTCTTGAACGCCGATTTGGAAGGTGGGCTATTGATAATTTCATTCAACATATAATATGTTTTTTTTAATCCTTTTTGTGGTGTCACCGGGTCGTTGACTAAATCGACGCCAGTAGGTCTCACCGTCTCAGACATAGTCCAGCTTGGTACAATTCCGATTCCAAACTATCACCAACATCGTTAAACTCAACTTGAATACCGACGTTTGGTGAGGGCAAAGTAATGTAAGCTTGAAGTGGAAATAAATATCACGTCCAATCAGATAAGATATGTAACCTATTGCGGACGTTTGATGATGCATCACAGATAAACCGATCTTACTAGCGAATATGAATCTGTGTTAATCTCCGGTCGGCCGTTCATTAACTCCCAATTCTGCAGCCCGAAAATATGCTTAAGCAGGAGCCGTTCCAAAAATACTTATTGGTGATTTCATTGAACTACACAGCGGCCACCTAGGCACTTGGGGTTGTCATTTTGAAAAGCAACGCGCGCAGCCTGTTCGAAAACCTCGTTCACCCCGTCGTTATCCTTGGCTGAGCACTCCATATAGTGTGTGGCCCCAATATCCAGCGCAACTACCGTACCCTATGGCAATAAAGTCAGACTTATACCACTGGGTGGAACTTACATACCTCGTCAAAGCTCACGGAATCCGGATATTCGGTTCTGAGATCTTTCTTGCATCCTACGAGGAGGAACGGCCGACCATGAGTTAATTGTTTGATCTCCCTAGACCACTGTCAACGGCGGAGACAACCTCGAGTGAGCGTCTGTTTGGTGATACAGGAGTGCAGAGAGCGTACCTTCTCTTTCACGTGCTCCAAGGATTTGGGAGAATCGATCGCAAAGCAGATGAGAATGACATGGGTGCCACTGTAATACATCCTGGCTCGGTACTCGTCTGCGCCTGACTGACATGGCGTATCCCATGATTGCAGGCTGATTTGATGCTCGTCGGTGGGGATCGTGGTCCAGAAATTATCGTGTACTCTAGGTATAGACTCCTTTGCAGACGAAGAAAGGATAAGTTAAATCTAACAAAAGCCCTAATAGGTACACGCAACGGGGAATTCTTGATTCATGAATGTTTTCAGGAGACAAGTCTAGCACCAGTGACAGAATGAACGGGTGAGTAACAGCACCATTCTTCGTGATAAAATGCGCCATGAAAAAGAAATAATCTCACCTTTCCTGACCCGTCGTCCCCGACTACTATAAGCTTCTTCTTCACTACGTCCATATTTGAAGTGAGTCACTGAGTTAAAGGTAAGTTAATCACGAGTGACGAGAAGCTGGTACTTATGGATCTCCAGAGCGAATAGTGTACTGGTTTTGACCATGGGGTAGATCCCGGCTCGTCTGACTGCGTGGTAGATCTTCTAATATTCTGCCAATCAATGTCAGCATTAGAACAGAAACGGAAAAGTAATGGTGTGCCCGTTCTCCACGGGTTTGAAGTATGTCCATCATCGTGCCAATTGTATGGGACGCTTGCTAGACCTGTTCTACTATATCACGAGCACCTGCAGTCCATGTGTACACCTTTCTACGAGGCTTTCCTTGATTACCGAGTCAGTAACTACACCCTCGGCTGAAGAGAAAGCGTACGATTTGTGCCTGTATGTGACATAGAATCCACGAGTGAATGCTGGATGTCGACAAGCTGCTTGAAGGCGGCGCCGCAAGGAAAAAGTGCCGAGCATTTTTCCATGACACCGCTCTTTCCATTTTTCGACCACCTTTTGAATAATCAAAGAAGGGGAGCTTTTAGCGAACATAGAGCTTTTGACAGTAGAATCAAAGGTAGAACGTCAAGTGGGATTGGAAAGAAACGATCGGACCTGGCTCCGATCATTAATGCTTATATGGTATGGTCGGCCCGAATATAGCCGTTGTGACGTCACATACTGTCCTTTTTGGGCAACTCCTCATGGAAACTTTCCACGATGCTGATTGTGAATATCGCGAGGCCTTGTCTTCGACCCTAGCTCACTGATTTTTATACTCATAGTCTCCACCTCTCCATACAACTCGCTTCGAATAGTAAGTCACGTACCAAGTGCCGCTAAGGGGCTTCAACTCACGATAACATTGCACAGTTGATGTCACGACCCCAGAACTAATGGACGATACAAAAGAGAGTCCCAAAAGCGCTATCCGAAGAAGAGGGCCTCAAGTGGTGATCGATACTCAGAGTAAAAAGCAAGGAGATACAGGTCATAAATCAGGATCTGGGTCAGGGTCTGCGGTGTCGAAGGAGCAAGAACGTCCTGAACAGGAGCCGATCGGGCCAGGAACGGAGGAGATGAAGAAGAGGGATACGTTCCGTTGGAAAGGGGAAATTCCTACCGCTCTCAAATGGATACCCGATAACTTCAATTACGCGAAACTGAAGCCGGTAATACGGTGTGCAGTCGCTGCATGGCTTGCGTTGGTGCTGTTCGTTATTCCGAAGGTTCAGTTATTCTTGGGCCAGGCAAGTTTTCTCATTTTAGTCGGTGAGTTTCCCCCTTCGCGTTGATGACCGTGGATAGGTAAACACATCTTTCATGTTAGCGTCTGTGTTATCCCCACCCAGCGATCCTTTCCTTTCGGTCTTGGAACGAGAACTCCTCATCATGCTCTTTGCGTCATTGAGTTGGGCGTACGTGTGCCATATCGTTATCCCTTTCACCAAGTTCAACTCTATATTCTCATCCTATCAGCTGGTCTTGCCTCGGCATCAAGCTTGCTGACTTAGCTCGGACGAATCGCACTACGACCGTTGGACTTGCGGATGTCGTACACGGAGAGTACATTGAAACCGCGGTAAGTTTGCTCAACGAACATACAGTTTAAAGCCGCTAACCATCCCTGTAGCCGACCATAATCATCGGTGTTTTCATTTTTGTAGGAAGCTTTGCTATCTTATTCACGAAGGCACACCAGGGTGTAGGTCCATACCTATTCCCGTGTGTTTTTGCATGTATCTGTCTTGGTATGTATTTCCCCTTCTTTTCTTGACCAATACAATCCTCACTATTTTCAACACGACAGATATATCTTTAACAACGGCCGCGTTGTTCCCGTTTCCGTACTACAAGGTCTAATCTCTATATCACCGTCGCCACATGCGGGCACTCACGCACAAACTACTTTAGGTCGGCCAAATTGTTGTACTTCCACTTGTATTTCACTCTGCGATCGCTCTCGTCGCCTCGATAATTGTCTACCCTTCATCTCTTTCGGCGCAGTTCACCTCGTCTCTCCTAAATGTCCTCTCACCCCTCTCAGCTGCGATAGATCAGCATAAAGCCATTCTCACACTCTCACCATTGCCCTCATCTGACTCGTCCTCTTCTGAGTCGTCACCCTATCTTCCAGCTGCCGCCTCGCAATTATCGACGACTGTAGCTCAAGCAGACGCAGCATTAACTCCTCTTGCTGCTACTGCTCGTCTACTACGATCTGACCTTATATACTCTCGCTATGCCCCTGCAGACTTCACACCATTCTGGGATCTTACACGGCGACTGGCGGTGCGCGCAAATGGGATGGGAGTGTACTTTGAGTTGATCGAGCCAACCAGAGAGAGGTTTCCTATAACCCCGGCACCAAGCGCACCAGTTACTCCCGTACTTTCACGTAGCGGATCTCCTGTAAGGCATTCGCAATCTCGCCCACGGTCAAGAGCCGCATCATTAGAGCGTGGCCACCAGAGTCAGGGTCATGGAGATGCTGTAGAAACGGGGGGCACGCATGTATTAACTTTCGAAGGACTGACGATGCGGCGAGGCCGTCGTGGTTTCAGTAAACCATCGACACCGCCTTTGTCACCAGTACATTCGCGACAGTCCTCGCACACTAACCTCCAACGTCACCTGCATCAGAGCCACCTACACCAAAGTTTGTTCCATCATGCGTTCCATGGCCGGTATCACCGCCATAGCCACGATTTCCATCGTCAAGAAAATTCGGTGGGTGTGTTTGAGAGTCAGAGATATATGAATTTGGAAGCGAAGAGGTTTACGGATCCGATGGCTGATGTCTGGACAGGGGAGATGGTTAAAGCTTTAAAAGACTGGTGCGTTTAGCTTCGTTGTTGTCCCTTTTCTTCTCTCGTTCCCCTTATGGTGGAATTTCACCCGGGATTATATGGCTTTCTTGCCGTTTCTTTGCATGTGACTTAGAACCTTGTTTAACTTTTCAGTTACCCCTTTCATATCATGTTCTTATACCATCTCTCTGCAGCGCCTCTCCACTTCTAGAAATGTTGGGAACATCTTTACGCACTCTCAACTCGTTTTTCTCGACGTTACATTCTGATCGTCTGAACTATCTCTTCAAGACTCAAGAAACGAAAGGACGATGGGCTAAGCAACTGGTAGACCATGAGAAAGCCCGCGAGGACCTATTCAATGTTCTAGAACGATTTAGGCAGGAACGAAGGCAAGCGTCATTTCTTTGACTTCTGTTAGGCATATGCAGGTACTAATGGCTCATCGGTATCTATAGACACCGCATTCTCGATCCCTATCGCTCGGTTTTTGACGAGGCTAAGCTGGAAAGCATTATTGACGCGGGAGAAGATGACCAGCAACATCAAATACCAGCACATCGGTATTTATTCCAGGCCTATGTTTACCAATACCATTTGATTCAGTTTACGTCCATCGTCATTGAAATGGTGAGCACCGACTTTCCTTGCCTTTTTGAATCTTCCATATGGAGTGCGTCATTTTAACTTTGTATTCATTGAGTATATCTGCGTTACACGAAATTCGGCACAAATTCAAATATTTTCGACTGATACTGATATGGTAATTTCATATAGATGGATGAGATCACTCGTCTGCAACAATTACGCACCACTCAGCGATTGTGGACACCCGTCCAGCGCCTAATACGTTGGAATCATTCGCATATCATGCCGGACAGTGCCCAGCGAGGAGACGACGAAGATCCTGGTGTGTAATGTTCCCTGCTGCTCGTCTTTCCCCTTTTCATATTTATTGTTGCGTAGATACAATCCAAGGCATTTCTCCAGCTACGCTTGAAGAGCTCAACCTCCCTGTACGAAGAGATCCCGATGCACTACCGCCCAGGAACTGGTTTGAACGAGCAATGGAATGGTTATATCAAGCCGTAACGGGCCTTGCTGGGGGTAATCTATTATTTGCTGTCAAGGCGGGGGTACTGACAGGTAAGGACCGTCCTTCATGGTAGTATAGCTAACGGATATATGCTTACACGAAAACATTTCGAAAGTGCTGCTCTCTCTCCCTTCGTTGTTGCCCTCGAGCGCGTTCTTCGCTTATGGTGAGCAATATTAGTGATTATCAGCCATTTATAAAGAGGATATTCTGATCAATGATATGGGCTCCCTGTGCAGATAACCGATTTGTCTGGGGCATGTACGTATTTTGTTACTTTGCCTCCATATACACAGCGGCAATTTATCACAACGCCGTTCCGTTTCTTGCCTCCTCGCCCTTGTTTCCTTACGAACAACGCTTACGTTAAAACACTCTCCATTAGTATTATGGGCCAAGTGACTATTGCCCGTTTTCAAGGAGACACTACTTTCGGCCTGATCGCGAGAACACTCAGTACATTTCTGGGAGGTGTGGGTGGTATGCTTCTGTGGTATGTTCCCAATTTTTATTGCTAGCACGCTAGAGTTGATCAACCTTATTGCACTCAAATTTCTAGGTATATCTCGTGTGGCTCTGGGCGTGGAAATGCCTTCGGGCTCGCGGCTGTCGGTGTCGTATCGTTTCCTTTTCTACTCTTCGTTAGGCTTTACTGGCCGGGCCCACCTATGACGATTATCATCTTCTGCGTTACTTGTATGTTGGTGCGTGACTACTCGCTCAAGGTATTTGTAACTGTTCGTAAAGTGATTCCGCAATATAGGTTCTTGGATATTCTTATCAGGATGTACATCAGGCCCTACCAGGAAATCCGGGGTTCGGTTTTGATGTTGCTTGGGTAATATATCATTCAATAACTTGATCGTTCAAATGTGCATCTGAATTCTGACCTCGGACAGCGCCGTTTAATTCTGGTCACCGCCGGTGTTTTCGCTGCATTGTACGTACTGTTTTTCTTATGCTGCAACGACTTCCAACACAGTTTCTTTTCAAGTGTCGCATCCTTCTTCCCACCGGCTACCACCATACGACGATACCAACGTAACGTACTAGCCACGACATCCAGCGAACTCGGTGCCATTTATTGCGCCATCGTGAGCTTCGCTAATTCTAGGAGGGAAGAAGATGTCCCCGATATCGTTTTGAGCCTTAGTGCTCTCAGAAGTAAACTAACGAGATCTACCATCATGCGTACGAATGCTGTCTACGAAGTATCATTGCACCGTTTTTTTACTGTTTGTATACTGAATTATAGTATTCAGTTTTCTTTGAGGGGACCATGGCCAGTGGAACGATACCACACCCTATTCCAAATCCAGCTGTAAGCTGCTTGGACGATATAACAATGCTATTGCTGATCGAATAACAGCCAAATAGCATATAATCTCTCGCATCTCATGTCCGTATTCAAACACTTGGAACCTGCGTGGGCTCGTGCACTTCTCCGCCGGACGAGATTTATGGACACCGATTTTCAAGGCGACATTCTCGCTGTTATTAGTATGCTTCCTGTCAATATTCACTCCTCGTACGCATCCTGATACCGCGTCCAGCTATGATATCATCTGCACTTAGATCAGGCTCGCCCCTACCACAGATCTCGCCGTGTCCGCTTCTAGACCGTTTCATGTTGCAGTACCACGGGCTAGAAATCATTCACAAGGAATCAGAGGAGGACTATGGACTACCAAGAATCCTTACGCTTGAGACGTTGCAGGATGAACAATACCTGTAAGTGTAGTGATTGATACCTTTGCCAGTTGATATAAGATGTTCTTGATGCAGTTTCTTCTGCGTCGGCGTTTCAACGGCTTTTCGATTGATGACGAGACTTGACCGTCTTATGATCGCAGCAAAGGAGATTGTTGGTGAGCAGTATCATATACCCGGCTTGGGTGTTGGCGTTGCGTTTGGGCGTACGAATACGAAAGATTCAGATTGGGGGGCGCGTGCTGCAGTGCGTTTTAGCCCACCTCAAGAAGTGTAATAGTGTCTATTCTTTTCTGGCGTTTCCGCCAATACGAAGTAGTGATTATACCAATTTGAAGAAGCTCATTAGAGAAGTATATCTCCCGAACTCCTTAACGTAAAAAAAGCATCAGCCCTATAGCGTTATACTCTGAATAACCGGAAAGCTGAGGGGAAGGCTTCCTATAATGATAGGTAGATAGGTAACGCAGATCGGCCGATGCTCGCAGCTCCGGAGAGTAAGTATAACCTAGCATAACATTACGCTAGTCGGCGGGAATGGAAAACTTTTCATCGAAAATAAGAGATTCTCCTTCCGGGCCTGAAAAGGCAGAGCGTATGAGATTGGGGGAGCATGTGTCGAAAATTTCCTCCGCGTCAGCAACGGCTTCTAGCACTGAGTTCATCGAATGTGCGCCAGCACAAAATGGCTTGTTCTAGAACACCAATATATGCCACTTCATGACCTGTAAGTTCCCGAATACCGCTTCTGATAATGTAAGTAGTCCAGAGTAAATGTCATTTATCCAACTTCCGACTTAGGTTATTGACAGCATCCATACTAGGCATCCAAGGTTCCCAAGAATTGGCTGAAAATCTTAGGAAAAGTTAATGCTACTAGGTTCAGATCTTCTATGGGAAGGTGAGTGCCCAAACCCCGATTCGTAGTGGGCGAAAGTTCTGAACCTGCGTTTTTCTCAGACCTAAAAGTTATCCAAACTAACCTAGAATCAGTCGACAAGTCTATTCCAGGGACCTAGGATGATGTAGCGTAATCGATTTCGAGTTCTTCAGCCTGCGTTGTCAAAGCACACGACGTTGACTTGCTTTTTCACATACTGCAGCTGCAGCCGTATCACGATCGACCTGGTCCCTACGGACCACATCAAACTGTACCCCAGCCTGGACCTCGTAATGTTAACTGAGCCCTGACGCTCAATGCCTCAAAGAGCACTGGTGTAATCATCAGCCCGCTCTACAGCGTCAAGCACTCAACTGACCATGGAAGCTCACTAGTGATATGGTACGCTCCTTTTGCTTGAATCTTTCCTAACTGACGACCAACATTTCAATGGTCCTCAGGGCTCCACCAACCCCCCTCAAAGCATTCGGTGCCCAAGCGAAATGTCCAACAACGAATGGAAGCTCCTCACAAGAAAGAGGAAGACGACGGACTAGAGTTTTGGGGCTTGTTGTCAGGGAGTTCATTATTTACTTGGTAAGCTCTCCCTACTCGGGCCTCCATAGATTGACGTCTACCATCGTTCACCAGCAGCCTGTTTGGGAACACCATTGAAAACTTGACAACAAGCATCTGCTCCTCGTCAAAGGGAAGAGGAAGGCGGTTAAGCAGAGCTTTGGGGCTTGCTATTCGCAAGCATGATGATAATACGGTAAGCACCCCCATGCTCCTTCCCGAATTTCTTAAAACCAATGACCAACATTCCAAAGCTCGATGGCCGTGCACCTGCCTGCCTGGGACGGTTAAATTCCGCTGTAAAAGTTCAACAACGAACAGCAGCTACTTATCAAGAGGAAGAACGAAAGGTAGACTTGAGCTTCCGGGCCCGTCTTTGGAAAGCTCGGCAGCGGTAAGCAGCCTCAAGCTTTTCTTGCCTGGATCCCTTCAAGCTGATGCTCAACATTCCAAAGGTCTTTAGTGGCGCCCCAGCCCGTCCCAAAGCTTTAGGCACTCAAATTAATGGTCAAAAATGAACGGCTACTCTTCACCAAAGGACAATAGCCTGCCGGGGTCCCCGGGGCTCATCGTTGGAAAGCCCGTTGGGGTATGGTAAACCTCCGAGCCTCTCCGGCCCAATTTTTCCGAACTGACATTCAGCATTACAACGATCACTGGTGGATCAACGCCTATTTTGGTGTGTTTAGGACACGACGAGTGGATGTTGTATATGCAAGCACAGTTCAGGAAACACGACACGAACCTAGTCACATCACTCGAAGTGACCTTGGTGTCACTTTCTCGTTGAGATTCTGTGGTATGTGGGCCCCGCATATAACGAAAGAAAAGCCCTCATTTTTCATCCAGTTCCCTCTCTCCTGCAGGAGGCAGCCGATTTCTCGGATTCCACCAACTCCTTGCCATTCCATTTGAGGCGGTGCGCCTTGCCTTCCGTTCGGGTCGTCCCCAATTGTACAAGCACATCACATCTCGTAAGTTCGTTTTCCAACCTTTCCTTTCTAAGTCGTCTCTAAGTCCCCATGCTTACGGCCTCATTTTTCGTAGTATCACTGATACCGAAACTCCTATGGGGCTGGGTGATGAACGGATTTTGAGCTGAGGTCGATTCTATGACCATGAGTATCATCGGATCTTGTGGGACTTTATGGCCACTAGAACACGTTTCCTCTGGCAGAAAAATATTGAAAATGTTCTCGGTGCGATCAGATGAATGGGTGGATTAGTGGTAGGAAGGTCTATGGGTGTGGTATCAATAATACCCAACAGCGAGCACGGAACAGATTTGTGGTATGCTCAAGTAATTGCCGTAGGTAGAATTTTTGCGTTGATATTTATAGTCGAACATTCTTGCTTATTGCGCAAGAGGCCGAAAAACCGTCGTTGGGATATTTTTATAAATCTAAATAGAGCCTATGACGCTAGTTTCACATCGTGATATTTATGTGCACACAACGGTGAGCATTGATAACCTATGCCTACTCCTCTACATATCTTGAGTACCGTTCCTTTTCCTTGGCAGAAGCTTCCAATTGTTTAATATAGTTGCGATCCGCTTCGATACTATCCGCGAGCTCCATACGAGCGTCCTTCAGCATTAGTTCCTTGATCTTCATCCGCTCGTATTCACGCAGTTTACCGCGCAGTCTCGTACTGTATTCGTCTAGGATGACGTGACAGTGCTCGAGCCGCTCAGGGATTGGCGCGAAAATCCGTTCATGCTCGACTCTGATTCGAAATTCCTCGTGGCTAGTGGTTTGATTCATAGTCCGTGTCAACGAACTGGAAGGCAATGGGTCATATTGCGACGGAGCCTATATGAATGAGCTGGTGTCAGGCGCATCGACATTGAAATAGAATTAAGACAATCCACAAACCAAAAGAACTACCGGATCGGAGAGGTGGTTGGTATTGCCTTCATGTCCGGAGTGGCCTATCAGTGGCGAGGGAAGTGATTCGGCTTTCCGCGGCAACGGATTGTTCTGGAAAAGGGGGTCAGCAACAGTGAATGAACGCTAGGGTTGTATATACACACATGGATATTGTCCCCGTCCAAGTTTCGATCTGTGCAGTCCAGATCAAGACGTACTTTCTTGGAAGGCGATTCCTTTAGTTCTTTTGTGTCTGTCTGTGATTCGTCAAGGTGTAGATCTATCTTATCCGTATTCTTGCGGAACGGATGTTCATTGGCGTGGCGAATCTTCAAGTGAACACGACGAGCCTTAACAGGGGTTTCGACATGACTGTCATTCGCCGGCCACTCAGGTGGCAGACTCAAACGTTGTATGGACGAATCTGGTTGTTGCTCGATATAAATTTTCGTTGGTGGGGGAGCCGATGTCATAAGGGGAGCAGGAAAAAGTTCGTCTTGCTCAGGTTTGAGCCGAATGAGTTCAATGGTCCTTGAAAGACGTTTTACGTCAGATTTAATCTGATCAAAGATATTAGCATTTACAGCTTCGCTAAAAATTGCAAGAGATCTACCACTTTGGGGGCATCTGCTTCCGAGTCAGTAAGAACTCGTATGCTTGCTGGGTCAGATCCACCTAGAAGTGTAACAGAATCTCTCCACTCTTTGAACACGATTTCGAATTCGATGTTCCTGATCGGTGTTTTGCATAAATGAGAGAAGATCCGGCGGCCAACGCGGCGGCGCATGTCGTCAGCATATCGTGCGCTTAGCGCGTTGGTAGACATGTTTCGGGGCGCAGAGCATGCAAAAGCGGCTTAAATTACCTCCTGCTGCTTGGAAATTGTCGTGAAAGCGGAGAGGAAAAGCATGGGAGCCATTCAGCTGTCAGAGGCCAAAGTCAACCAGCCGCAGAAAGATCTCGTGATCAAACGCAGGTATCCCGTGATCCATAAATGATACGCGACGCGTTAAGCCGAGCACACACAAGCCAATTTCGCGATTCCAATCAGTTTCAAGGATCGTCGATATGAAAAGAAAGCATATAGTATATTGAAGAGTCTTATGACAGCGCTTCGTGAAGCTTTATCATGATGTGGTCATGTCGTCTTTTCATGTTCGCCAAGTGAACCTGTTGAGATCGGAGCTTTGGTCCAATCCTTGTGAGATTTACAAGTGCCGTTGGTAGGCCTGTGAGCCCCATGTCAGCAGTGTGTATAACAGAACGGAACGAGGATTGGTATACCATCCTCAACGCTCTCACGGATCTCGTATGTACTCGTCCATGATGGTAACGGTACCAAATTCATCTGGCTGTTTCTGCTTACATCGTATAGGCTCCGTAGTGACGTTTGTATGTGCTTTGCTAACAGAACCGATTTCAGTTCTCTTCTTCACGCGATGTGATATGATGGGTTTTAAAGTACCGAATACGTGTGAGATGGGTCGAATATTCTCAGCTCAAGGAGGAATTACGGCGAATGATGCTCACACGATGACTCATTGACGTTGATACGACGTAAGTCACTACAAAAAATGTTAGCGGTATTGAGTACGTTAAGAGATGATTTGCATTACTAGAAGTGGCTTTGTCCTGCAGTAGCTATGCAAAACTCAATGACCGTACAGCAGTAGTGCCCTGAACATGGGATAAAAATGCCGGTTATTTCCAGGTCCCCGAATTCCGAAGTCCGACGACCGTCAAATTCATGTTCTCACGGACCGGTCCCAGATTCTTTTCATCATCGCGCCATCATTAATTCATTTCCCCAACTCTGATGATGCTGACTGACACTCTGTCGTCCGAATTTCTCAGTCTACCACCCGAACTCCTCGTCCAAATCCTCAGTCTACTTGAGTTATCTGACTATGTTTCCCTTATCAGTTCTCACTCGTCTTTCTACTCCTACCATCGGTCCTCCGCATCTCTCCAATACCGTTTCCTCAAGCAGGCTTCGTTTGAGTTGGACAATCCACACAGTACGTCGAGCGCTTCTGAGAGCCTCCGACTGTTAAAGGCGCGTGAAAATGGCTGGGAAACTCTTAATATTGATTGGTCGAAGACTGTCAAGATGAAGCATGAGCCATCAGGGATATATGATCTGACAGAGGGTATCTATGTCTCAGGAGACTCTGACAAAAGGACACTCCACTATTTGAGGCTGGCGAACAGAGCGGAGGACGAGATGGAATGGGAGCACGTCAAGGTCGAGGCACAGATTGTTGACATTGCATTGGCGATCTACGAACACGACCTCTTAGCTATTGTTACTACGTGAGTTTGGAGCCTCTACAACGATTCAATCTTTACTAAGACGCCCACTTCTACGTAGTCGACCTCACCCTACCATCGGCCACACGCATATCATCGAAGCTCGAATCTTACAGATGTCCACAGGGAAACCACACCCCCTCGCTCGCAGTCCCGTACTATACGTCGAGGAGTCTCCCTTTCCACGACCTGCTATTGGTATGGAGATCGTCGGTGACCATCTCGCACTCGTAACCACCCAGCTTTTCACCGGCGCACATCCCCGGGACTACTTTAGAGTGTTCGAATGGAAGACAGGCCAGTTGAGACTAGTATGTTTGTTCCGTTGATTCCTATCAAAATTCACCTGATTGCTGATGCATATCCTTTTTCCTCGTGACCCAGGAAGTCCCAGCACCACACCACACCTACTCCGGCCTAGTATTTCTCTCGCTCAACCTCGTATGTCTCCCCAACAGCCGCTCCAACAGCCTCGATGTTTACGCAATCCCCGCTGATATTGACCCGAATATTCCCACTACCACTCCCCAACTGACAACGACGACGATGCATCCGCCCTCCTCTGCCGATTTCCCTCCAGAAATGGCCGCTTCAGGTGCGCAGGATGAGCCTACTCCGCCGAGACCCATCGCCTCCCTGGGTCTCCCTCCCCTCGCACGAGACCAACTCATCCTCACCATCACCTGTCGCTCGGAGCCAAACCCCACAGCTTCCGGGACGCCGGGCCCCTTCTACCCGCATCCATTTAGTACAGACCCAGCCCATTCTCTTATGCTCTTCAACCTAAGGTGTCAGAGCCTCGTCTCGGGTACGCCTGGTACTTTTTCTATTATTGTGCGGCGAGATGGGCTACTGAGGGCACTGGAGGCGCACTTGGTGCCAATGGAGGAGAACGGTGGAGATCCGATCTTGAGTGGGGCTGTAGATCAGGATGGGGTCGTGGAGGCTGAGGGAGGGAGCGACCAGGAGGGAGAAGACGACGATGACCCGGTACACACTGCATTTAACCACAACGGGTGGCCGATCTTCGTCCTTCCCAACGGCGAGCTCGTTATTGGCGCCCCGGTTGTCCACCGAGCCTCATCGATGTCGAAAGTATGTGTACCGTGGGCGAAGTGGGGAAAAGACGTGGCACGAGTGGTAAAGGTGGCAGAGGGGGGAGCGAGATGGATTACGACTAGCATGGGGGGAAGAGTGGTGGTGGTGGTTCGCTCAGCGGAGGAGGAACCAGAGCCAGAGGAAGAGGAAGAGGAGGAGGAGGAGGAAGCATGGGTTAATGATGACGAAGTGACGACAGATGTGGATGAGGACAAGGACGAGATGGGCGGTACCGATGCGAATGACGGTGGTGGGGACAGCGAGGATGAAGGTGGAGATGCGGCAGATACGGTGGTCGTGGACCGGCCGTCGAAACGCATGGTGATCATGGATTTCAACGAGTGGCGTGTTAGACGTGTGTGTACCCAGCGCCAGCGGGAAATCGACGACTATAACAACGGTTATTCACACTTGCACTCGTCGAAGGGTAAAGGGCCATACGAGAGTTGGAAGAAGGCGAATTCATACGTGCCCAATCCACCGACGGTGATCGAGCACGAAGCGCTCCTAGAGACGTTGGAGACGACCCTGCCCTGCATGACAAGAAACTTGTTTCCCTCTGGGGACGTGGGTGGCTTTGAAGGTGTGTTGATGGACGACGAGAGATTACTTGGGCTCAGGGTAAGTTTGTTTCTTCACTGTACTGTGTTTGGCTAACGACATTATCTGTCTAGACGAATCGAGAGGGGACGGTTGATGAAATTGTTGTGATGCATATTGGGGCGGGCATTTGAGTGGATCGGCGGGGTGAGAGGCTGGTGGTATTACGATATAGGTAAGATAACGTCAAGAATTTCGATGTTCGTATTGACAATGGTATCCATGTAGACGAATTGCCATGGGGCCTTCGAAGAGGCTGTTGAAATTCTTTTTCGCCGCGGGGGTTTGAGTGGATAAGTGGGGAAAGACATTAGTGGTTAGGATGTATGTAAAATAAAACCTATAGTTTCTCAGCCGGCGTTGATGAAGTTATCCATATAGATAAACTACGGGAACGATTACCTAGATCGTTATCATTGATGTCGGGGCTGGGGTTCGAATAATTGAGAGGAGGTATCGTTAGCGCTCGTAATGTACACAAAACTGTGCTTGAAGACATGGTTACTGACAGAGTTGCTCGCACAGACGAACAGTGAAGGAACGATGGTCGAAATCGTGGTAGTGCACGCTGGGGCCATGATTTAAATGGATGAATGAGAGACTATTGATGTAAGGTAAAAGCCGGGAGGCTTAAGGGTGTACTTAAGCTCACTATAATCACTCAGAGGTGACTTCCTCACTTGTGCCTCTGCGTTGTTGGATGTTAAGAACAACACGTGTTCTCCACATGGCAGTGCATGTATGTACCGTTTGCAAGACAGCGGAGTTCAGTCTTGAGATTCCCACCCTTCCTCTCACCTCAACTGATACGTTGTCCCATCCACTCATCTCATGTCAACTCCCCCAGTACTACCGCAAGAGTTGGTTGATAAGATTATAGACAGCGTGGGCACTGAAATGTCTGAATGGGACTCCAAGGCGACTCTTCGCGCTTGCAGCCTCGCCTCATCCCGTCTTCTACTTCGATCCCAGGAACTGTTGTTCCGGCAGACTACTGTTTTCTTTGGCACTAGCCTGGAAACTTCCTGGATTTTATCACAATGGGAAGTCGCAATGGCACATCCGAGGCTGTTCAGTTTCATATAAGCTCTGTATGCGTTCGTACGGCCCATCTTAGATGATGCTTCAATCGGCATAACTATCCCGCCTTTGCATCGTCTTCGCACACTGACCCTCATCGGTTGCAACGACTTCTTCTACAATTTTTCTCCTTTTTACAAGTTTCTCAACGACGAACGTAACTTTCCCAACCTTCGCATCCTCGAGATCAGAGACTTCGAAGGCGTTGCAGTCGGCGCCATCCGTCAACTGTATGTCCTCGAAGAATTAACCGTCGAACGTTGCTCTGTGGACTCAAAAGAATTTATCCCAGCGACCGGAAATTACCCTCAAAAATACGGCTACCTTTGCTCCCTCACAGTGCTCAAACTCAAAACTACCGACCTCGAAACCTTGATAGTTGGACTAGGACTCCATCACATAAACTCTCCTTTGTCCATTACCCATCTTCACACCTTTAAAAGTGAAGTGATCTCTGGAATCGAATTCAACAATCTTAATCTTGTATTGGATGCAATACCTTGTGTCCAATGCTTGGATCTCACCATCTGCGCTCCAGGTAAACTGCGTCATATCACATGCTTAGCTGGCATTTATACTACTTGTAGGTGAAAGGTACGACCTGAATACTGAAATCCTGAGCATCGTTACGGTCCTTAAGTGCAAGCTTCGGTACTTCATGACTATCCGCCCGGAAGCCCTCTTGAACTCACTCTCATCGTTCAAGATGTTCATAGAATCGATCCCTTCTGCTAGCAATCTTGCGAGAGTGATCATTGAAGGGAATGGAAAGGCAGTATACCCTGGCCCTAAATATGCTTTGGAGTCTGCGGGCTTGTGGAGGCTATTTGACGACTTGTTAGCGAGAAAACAGCACGAAGCAAAGCTAAACATGGTAGAATTCGTTCTTCACGACGTCGATCAGGTTTACGACATAGAGGTGTTCTTTAGGGCAGCAATGCCCCGAACGCTTGCATCTGGTCGTCTACGTGTAACATTGAAGAAGAACCCACGATTTGGGACAATCCGTGCGCCCGATTTTGTGATGTTTAAGTGATGGGCTCGCCGCAAACTATTTGCTAAACTCATATCTAAGTACGTCAATTGTGTTTACACTCCATTAAGGATCTTGGTTTGACGACAGTATCAGGGTATTGTCTTTCCTTTTCAATACTACTGTTTAAACGTAGACGTCAATCTGTGTGGCCGATTATTTTTCTATCCCAGCCCCTTCTATGGTTGGTTATTTGAGTATCCATCATTCTATGTTCTCGACAGATGTCATTACCCGATTGATATGAGCTTCTATATGTCTCGTAATTTGACAAGAACATTTTGCGCTGTGAATTATGTATAAGAGGCAATATATTTAGTATTGATCAAGAGAGTGTAAGCCTTTGGTTGTCTGGAGAATAAGGCGGGGGAAGCGTTGCCGTTTGGCTACGTCCAATCAACCTTTCCTCAACGTCACGCTCATTTCTTTCCCGCTGAAACTCCGCCACAAGGTCCTCTAGCTGCCGTACATACGCCGTTGAAGTAGCGCCTACCGAGCTAGTGTCATCCGTATTGTGTGTATTTGGGGCGGGAGGCGAAGATGAAGGTGATGAAGAACTGGCACTGCCAGTGGTGGTCTGAGCGATGTTTTGAGAAGGTGCGTCTGTAGACGAGGGTAAATGATTAAGGAGATAGGGTGAATCGTAATTCATGTGAGACGCACTTTCGGGGGAGCGCGGCTTGCGCTGGGGTTGAAACGCTGTGGTTGATACGATAGGACCGGGTACAAGGTTTGTTGACTTCTCCCCAATTCGTATCACCGGACTAACCACCACACTACCTTGGAAGGGCCGGACAGTAGGGTAATCTAGTTGAGATATAACGTTCCGGGTCACTAACACATCCTGTAATGAGTGGTAGAGGAAACATACCCTCCACTGAATAACCGAGTGACTGCCGCTTCTGCCGCCTACGCCTGAATAGTAGGAACAGGACAAAGATTAATAGAATGAAAAGGAACCCTACAATACCGCCCACAATGGCACCAACCACGGTACCTGTGGAGACGTTGCCTGCACCAGTGGAATTTTTAGAGGATGTAGTCGGAGTGGTAGCCGATGTGGCAAAAGTCGTCGGTTGGCCTATTCCCAATGGAGAACCTGTTGACGCAGCTATACCAGTGGACTTTTTAGAGGAGATCGGAGTGAGACTCGATGTGACCGTACTCGTGGTGGTGGGTTGGCCTGATAAAGGCCCAGGCTCCGTAGACGCCAAAGTATTTGATGGCGTATACAGTACATAATCGAGGTTCAGACCTACATCTTGAGGGTCCGTCAACACCATCTTCAACGTATGAGTGCCGCTTTTGAGGGTGTCAGACTTGAACCAAAGGAAGTTTGGGACGGATGTAGTGAATTCATGTGTTCGGTGGGCTATCGTTCCATCGAGAGTGTATTCAACCCCCACAATGACAAATGAATCCCCCCCAGGTATCTCGGGAACTTGTCCATAGACCGACACACTCGTACCTAGCAGTATATTGTTTATGGACATCCCAGAATCGTATGTAGTTGCACATACCAGAGAACGTAAAGGTAGCAGACGCCCCAACCGCCGTCGTACGCCGAGTTGAATTTCCATACGGAATGACAAGGCTATTGATAAGGCTACCAATATGATCGGCGTTCGTTGTCCAATTTCCACTGTATGAAAATGATGATTCCTCCGTGTCGACAATCAGTTGCTCGGCTAAGTAATTGGTAGTGTTCTCCGTGGAAACGACGAAGTAATCGATGCCGCCGTGTAACATATCGTGGAGCTGAATGGTATGGTTGGTGTCGTCGAGTTGTGGGGACTGATACACTGGGCCGACGAAAGGGTCTGTATGCTCTAATACGCTAGATGTCCCCCCATCGATTGTTAAGAGGGGCGTCGCTCCGTGTGGTGTGTACTGGCCATAAAAAGTGATAGTTTTTCCTACATGAAATGAGTCCCACACATGGAAATACGAACACCAAGCCCGAGATTTAGACGCGTACCAGCAAACGATACAGTGAAATTTCCGGATTCGTGGGAGATCATCCAGTCCCCACCCATGAACGAAGTATCTGATGAAAGCTCCCAGGAGTCCTCATAGTGGATGCGGGCATCTTTGGAATCAATCCAGTAGTTGGGCATAAATAAAGGTGAAAGAAAAAAGTGAGGAGCGAAAGCAATGTTGAGCCTCTCACCTCATACTATGATGGTACCCATGACGCCGGGGAAGATATGTCATAGTCGTCATATCTCCTTTTCATTTTGACAGAATGTGAAACAGGTTCACGCGGTTGACTAGCAATTTAGATATTGGCTTATGATTTCCAGTTATCATCCGATATGCATCATGCTTTTCCTGATGTACGAGCGCAGATCGGGTAACTGATTCAAACTTATCTAAATTGATCTGGTCAAGTGAGCACTGAAATGGCGTGCGAAATTTTTGAGAAGAGCAACAACGTCAGGCACGCACTACCCAACGACTTGGAGAAATCTCATATGCTGACTTTAGCCGGTTCATATGGAAACTACATCTGCTCGACGAAGACGGGTCGAAAGCCCCCGGACATCATTCAAAACTAAGAGCGGAGAAGACTCTTCAGTGTCCCGAGGGTTCAACCCCTTGACGAGGATAAACTCTGCCAGGCAGCCGCTATCGAAGTGGAAGGAAATGCATTGAAAATGTAAAGTTCTCATGTAAAATCTGCACCTTCAGCGAGGTTGCCCGGGTCAGAAAGGAAGCAACTCGGAAAGTTCTACGCTAGCTACCTATCGAACTATATGGTTAGTTCGATGGCTTGATGAGCATGGGGAGGGCGGGAGGTGACTCACGGGAAGGGCTGAAGAAGGGAAATGAGACACGCAGGACGCGCTAGGGAAAGTTTAGGGTGCGGGGGCGTAGTGGGTGAGGAGGTGGTCGACCGAGGGGCATCGAGTGGATTTGGACATGATCGATATCTAGAACGACGGTTATTCAGGACCATGTCGAACGAAACCGAGGAACAGAGAGTAAGACCACTTACCTGCACCGGGTGAAGCTCCAGCACTCCCCGGTCACAATACCCGTTGACACATCCCAGCTGAATTTCCCTGGGACCAAAGGCGACAAGAGATAATTTTCAAACACGTTTGTGAGACGGAGGTAATACGAGGAGAAGGATCGGCGACTGCTGGTGCGAAGAAAGGTGTCAGTCCGGGTGTAGAAAGAGAAAAGGAGAAGCGAGGGGACGAATGGTACGTCGACCGTGAATGAGAACAAACTCGACGTCACATACCTCATGGAATTTTCTTCGTCACCGGTACTAACAGCTGCTGAGAACCAGGCTGGTAGTCAGGATCGTCTGTTCTTGTATTCGTGTCGATGGCCATTTGAGTAGGGGGAGGGCATGTCGGCACTTCGAAGATGTTGACGAATTTTGGGGATGCAGTGAGATGTGAGATGGGATAGCTGGGGGTGGAGGTGTTAATGGGGTTGTAGAATCACAGGGAGGAAATACGAAGAAAGGTGCGGTGAACGAGGACCTATAGTGATGATATGCAGCATCGCCGCGTATCCGCCTGTCCCCTCGGAAAAAGGATCAAATAATGTCGCGCTTACCTACGCAGAGCTCTTCGATGTATCCGGATCGAGGAGTGAACCAAGTGTAGCAGAGGTGACAGATCCAAATTCGACCCCCGCCTGAACCCGGATCAACATGAGTAATACTCCTTCGTCCTCTAGGGACACGAGTATAAGGTCAGCTCACCTTGACTCTGATCGACACGATCGACACGCACCCCCTCTCGTGCTCTGCCACCGCACCCGCCCGGAATGGAACGAGCCCAATAGCGCAAATCTGGGGTACACAACGGCTCCACAACAGCCCCACAACCCCCCTCACAGCCCACCATAAATCCTTGGACCTTGACCAGCGTTTGTAGAGCTAGCTTCGACCTCGAGACTTCATGCTCCTTCCGGGCCTTGTGGGGATAGATGTAGTGGCATTTCTCCTGGTGACTTTGAAGCAGGCCAATCGAGATTCGAGGACACTAGATTTGCCGTGTCCGCGCCAATCCAACGAAAGGGCGATGAGGAGGCCCCACGTACGAGGATCGCAGTCTATGCTTAAACCTTGGCATGCGTTCGGTAGCAGATGCAGTAGCGTCCAAATCGAACCCGAACCTAGAGTGGATAAGAACGTCGTCAACGCTGAAACTCTCCTCAAAGAAAACGTAAACGCAAAGTAAAAGCAAATGCTAGCTCACCTCGATCCCGATGGTGGTTACAACGGACAGCTCGTCCACTCCTCTCAGGAGCAGTCCTGAAAACCGCCTCCGGTCCTTCATTCCTAATCGGCGCTGCAGTACGGTACTTTGGAGGGCTCGTGGTGCCGGTGCCTGTGCTTAGCGTATGCCTGAACGTATGTCCATTGGGAGGTCCAATAGCGGGAGTGGCACTACTCATTTTTTGAGCCTAAAGGGGC
>JABCKU010008220.1:0-11966 GCA_018221655.1 Myochromella boudieri
CCACATCGTCGTATGGAAATTCAGGACGTTCGTGAACTACTTCACGGTCGTATTGAGCCATGAATTCTGGATCCGATGTTCCAACTTGGACGCCATAGCCGTATGCAAAGGGCACATAAGCTCGTTGTAGGTCATGGGGCCGCCACCCAAGATTCGACGAGTCCAGGGTAAGGATCAAGGCCGTGTAACCGTTTGCCTTCGCCCGAGCAAGGAGAGAAAGAGTTACTGCATCCGTTTTTGGCCTGACGATAGAGTACATGAATGTTAGCTCAAGGGTTCTAGTCATGAACGTAGATAATAGGGAGAGACCAATAGAGTTGAAACCAACGATGGCCATTACCGTTAGCGGCAGCAACCTCTTCCATACTGCGTGACGCTGCAGTACTTAGAATGAAAGGAACACCCAATTTTCCGGCGGCACGAGCTGAGGCAAGCTCTCCATCGGGATGAAATATTCCCTGAACACCGATTGGAGCGACGAAGAGAGGGGAGAGATACGTGACTCCAAATAATGTAGTCTGCGGAGGTGCGAATGAGTCTGTGTGATAGTGATCTAATAACACAGATATACCTTCAAGTTGCGATTTGTCAAATTCACAAGCATTCGGGGGATTATTGCATACCGATCTAGCGCTTTCCGATTGGCACGATAAGTCGACCTAGTGCCAGCGCTTCCTCCTGCAAACAGGAAAGTCCCTAGTGGGGTAAATTTAGGATGCATCGATCCACACTATATGGCTTGGGTGAGCACCTGGGTAGTCCTTCAATTTCTCTATCGCCTTTGCTTCAATTTCTTCGAACACCACAGTGCCCAGTGGCTGGGGAGCTTGCCTGCTTTCGTAGATAGTCAACAAGTACGAGGACCATGGATTATCTTCATGGGAAGATATAGCAGGTGACGCCATCTTGGGTAGCGAATATGTGGGTGTCTATGTACGATGAGAGAAAGAAGCCTCTGTAACACGTTGAATCACAAGGTCTTAAAGGCGATGATAAATTATTACATGTCACAGTTCTTTGGCTGACAGGAGACTTCTATTATGGTCATGCTGAGGGCTGTCGTATGCAAGAGGGGGGCGTGAAGCAGGAGATGATCCAGAACATTCGCAAGAGCCTGAGGGAAAGCGGACCGGAGGCCATCGATGGTCCTGGACGGTTGGAAGCTCGCGGGGGCCGAAACTATGTGCATGCTCTGTAGTAACCTAGCATGAGCAGACGCAGGGACTCCTAGACTTCTGCTTGGCAAATCCGCTCAGAACACATAGAATCAGATACTTAGACGTGCATGATACAGATCATCTAACTTAATATTTACTGTTTGCTGTTAGTGGCTAACTCCCTGTGGTCACTTCAAGATTAGATTAGATATGATGATCTCAACGTGAGTAGATGAATGTCGAGCAAGGGCAGGCTTTATTCATGATCATAGCCGGCTTCGTTCCTAGCCCTAACTTCATACTAAAACGAGCTTCAGTTGCTACTAGTACTAAATGACATTCAGCCCAAGTACCACAAATAATTTATTCGGAGGATAGTACAAATGTAAGGCGCTATGCAATGCGGAAACAAAAGCTTCGTAATGTACAGACAACTTGACGGATATTTAAGATGCATGAGATGTTATAGATGCCCACGGGTCAGTTTCAAGGCTAAATCAAAACGCTGAAGAAATTTCAAGACATCAAAGAAAAAAGTAAACCCTAAGGCGTAGGTGGCTCATGAGTATGAGCTTCGACGGTGTCCCCCTCGGCATTCAACGGCCAGAACGTGTTTCTAAAAAGGTTTTTAGGGTCATAGAACTTCTTGACCTCACATAACCTTTCCCAGTTCGCGCCGAAGGAAGCTTTAGTGCGCTCAGGTGGCTCGTGGCGTCCAAGGAACTAAAAACAGAATAGTCCCCGGGTTAGCCGAGACATAGGATAAGACAGAACCTAGAAATTGACTGACACTTGGGAAGGGACCACCCTGATGCACAGGTTTCAAAGTACCCGCAATCCACTAAGTCAAAGAAATCTCTGTCAAAAGTCAATTTGATAGAAGGTCAGCTGAACTTACTTCCTCCGCGGAGTCTATGCATCGATCATCGTCAACATCCATCTCCCACTGGTGCAGAGCAGCGATAGTGAACGCAGCTTCGCGCTGGGATTTGGGTACACATGTGTCTTCGTAGTCAGAGATCGCACCACCAGCGAGTTCGAACAACCAGGCTGTAAGAGTTGTAAGCAGCGCCTTACCAGTTATTTTAAGACTTACTGCATCCGACGGGTGTGTCGGCGAACTGCAACACAGTTTCATTGATAATGGTGTCTGGCAGGGAAGTAATAAGCGCTGAACGGATGAACCACTGCCTGCCAGCTGCACAGCTAATGTCAACAAAGCGCTGGAATGAAAGCACCAAAAAAAACCTTTTCCACGAAGAACTTGAGCCACGCTATCTTGCTGATGAAGGAAACTTTTTTCATCAACTTCGTTTAGTAAGCACCTCTCTCCCTCCCAGGACGAAATCGCTGCGAGATACTCTTGACCTTTCTCTCGTGAACCAACGTAACACATTTGGACGACGGCGAGGGAATCTTTCCCCGCTGGACCGGCGGTGAGAAGAACATTAGCGTAAAGTTCGCGAGGCGCTCCTTTGACACAATCACGGAAATGTTTAATGAGAGAGGGGGCGGTGGCCTTGTTGAAGCGGCTACACGTTGAAAGTAGTGAGAAGTGTGGGAGACTTGCCTAAAAGGAATGACGCACTAAATAAGGTTTCCTGCGAAGACGACAGGGACGGGGTATGCCTTGGCTTTGTACCTCGTGGCTATTCCCAGGACTGGCCCCGCGCCGCGAAGGGCCCACCAAAGGTCTTGTCAATTGTTGGTCAGATTAAGAATAGGGGGGGATAGGGTTAGATTTACCGGGGTAGTCAGTTTCGTTGACAATGACGATGCGACCATCGGCGAGGACCATCTCCACTTCGACAAGGTTATCAATACTAAGCCCGCGCATGCGACTAAGGAATCCAAATCCGCCAAGAAGCATGATGGACGAGCCGACTGGGTGCGCCGAACTAAATTCCAGGAATTGAGACATAATTGTCTACGTTTAATGAGGTGCAAAAATCTACTCACAAGGGGACATGATAGGGAATGCTTTCATCATTTCCGTTGGAGTACTTAGCAGGTAGTTTGTGTTGCGCGGTGTATGTGTCAATCTCCTTCTGCCTCATGCCCGAACCAAATGTGACAAACGCATGTGGATGGATGGGTTCCGCAAGCGCCATCTGCCCAGGCTGCAGATTTTGATATCCAAAGAGAGATGGTGTTGTTGGGGCCCAGGTTCGCAACATCGAAGACGGAGCGTAGGCAGACTGTGCTGGGCACGATACAGGAACGTTGGCCTTGTCATTGAGGTATCCAAAAGGATCTGCGGAACGCTGGATGAACCCACTGGGAGACGGAGACTCTACACTATTCCCTGGTGGAGAGGGGCTAGTTGCTACAGTTGATGGCTGAACAGAGCTATCAGAACTGTTCCCCGAGGTGTACGATGTCGAATTGGTATCAGACTCGATGGATATTTGACGTGATTGGATGGAAGGAGGCACAGGTGATGCACTCGGCGGCAATGCATCCACTTCGACGCGGCGGCGTACGTGAGGAGATGGGCCATCAATTGGTCCAGATGGAGTAGGTCCAGGTCCCCGTAAGAAGGTGGCCACGGCTTGCGACGCCTCATCATACCTGCGTAGTGCTATATCGTCTTCCCTGCGTCTCTTGCCGCTGCCCGCTCCAAGGCGGACGGTTTGTTTGTCTTTGCTATTGGCGGGAGAGACGTCTTTGAGGCTAGTGAACGAACCATCGGCATTTGGGGTTTCGATGTCGACTTCGACAAGCTTGCTTAGGTCAATGATGATATCGCCATTGATAGCCCACCCAGCAGTTCCATAACCACCAGCTTTGATCGAAGGAGATAAAGAGTGTTTATTGCAGAAGAGAATGATTCTGTAGAAATCAATAAGTGGCAGAACAGAACAGGAGAACTAGCTAGCTCTCACTTGCTGATATCTTCGGCGTCCAATGGTACCACGACTGCCTTAGACAAAGATTTGACATTCCCGTTGAATATGGTTGAGTAGTCCTCGAAGCTGGGAAACGTCTATGAGTAAACTCGTAGCAACGATAACCTCATGAGGCACGTACCCAGGCGCATCGCGCAAGTAAACTTCTCCACGAACGGCTGCACCGAGTTCCTCGTACAGTTCCCTGGGAAGTGGGGACGACATAGCGCTAATGTATGAAGAACAAGGGGAAGTGAGGATAGGCCGCCGTTCTGGAAGTGGGCGTGTTTAAATAAGGAATGTGAAGGTTAGTAACTGAGCGAGTTTCGAAATAATTCCGAGTCCAAACGTCACACCTGATATTTTATTAATAAATTTTACAACTCCGCGGGCAATGATAGTTCTTTGTCCTGTTTGTAAACCTGGATGTCTTTACCTGGATGCCTTTAGTGTGTCCCAGTGGGTCGGTCCAGTGCATGTTTCATATGCCTGCCTGGAGAAGTTGACACGTGCTTGTATAAGCCACCATGTAGGCCGCTGGGTCTGCTATCACCCTGAAAATGAGTTACATGTCACTACATGGCAGCCAGTGAAGAGAAGAAAGCTGAATAGAGTTGCCGCATTGTTGCCCTGGCTTCCCTGAATATTCCACCGTTACCCTGCCAAGGTAGTGTACCCTTATCATCTTTGTCCTCGCCCTGAAGAATTCCACCCATCAGACGGACCTACGCCGGATTTGAGCTGGAAAATTACCAAAAACCTTGTCACTGGTTATATTTTTTCTGTGGCTCGAGGGATAACCCCTTTGGATGCGACTTATAGAAGTCTGCGTTGGTTGTCTTCTTTCTTCCATAAACGCCACAGACCGAGCTTCCAGCCGAGGGCGTGTATCAACAAAAATTGATATAGGGAGAGATTGGGTTCACTCAACATTGCCCCTCTTGGCTATGTCACAAATGACATTTCTCGGGCCAAAAAAGCGGGTTGCACTTCAGCACATATTAGGAACTAATCACCAGGTGCCCGTACACACGCACTCCGCTGTGAGCACCTTCTGGAAGGCATTGTCACAGAATACATCACCCTGACAAGTGAATCAGCCTCATGCGTGCATCGAGAAGCCATCCCTGAGAAATCAGGGATGAATTGACGTGTTTGCTCCATATCTACAGATGAGATTTGGATGCAGTACACGGCGATCATTGTCCTTGAGCTAAAGCGACGCAGATGTTTTTGTAGTGTCATTCAAGATCCTGTTGTAGTAATGCCCAGAGGATAACTTTGTCGATCTGGTGTTAAGATTTAGCTACACCGCGCCGCGCACCGTACTTTGCAGAATGGCCAACGAGGAAGTTGTAGTCTTCGTACCCCATTTGAATACGAAGGGTCGACGAGCTGACCGACAGGTGGGTGAAGGCACTGATAGTAATTTCCTTAGCACCGGCTCTTCCATGGTACTGGAGCGATTCCAGGGCCGTAGAAACCAATCCTTAGGGACGGACAGTAGTTTAGGGCGAGGAATAGTACCATGTCACTTCAACAAGGGTGTATGATCCGAAACATTGGCTAGGGCCAATAAGGTTCAAGGACAGCATTACAGCAATGCTGTGGAAAACGAGAAGCCCTTTGTTCACGTTCAGACTGATTTAACCTAAAGTATCGATTATTATTATCGAGCACATTGAGTACCAGTGGTACGTGGCAATAGATAACGTTTCATATGCGTCGTAATCAGGAGAAGCGCTGAGGGTGTGCTGTCTGTAGGTAGAATTCTATGACTGTCTGCGAGCGCAACTCAAGTAAACGCGATACATAGCACTCGTGTTGGTGTCAAGCTATGAACACCCAGCCACTATCAGCGGGATATGATTTAGAAAGTGTGGTACCTTCCGATCAGGATGGTGAGGCGAGAACCGAAAGGTGGGTCGGTAGCTGCTGAGAGGCCCCAAACCAGACAGCTAGACACGCGGAAGACATAGAACCAGGGTGGCGGGAGGTCAGGTAGTCCTCCAGGGTCTTGAAAGGGTACATTCGGGTAGCCGAGGAAGGCTTAATAATCGCTGTTTTTTTTATGATATTGAAAGGGCCAAACTCATGAAACCGCCCTGTGGGAGGGGGAGGTAAGGTTCGAAATGTGGGGTGTCCAAGAGTTCCCTAGTCAAACATGTGCAGTACGTGGAACCCGGGTGGCGGTGAGGGACATAGATCCGCACATACCGTGGCCCAGGGTGGAAGGCTTGATGTGTTGAAGATTTGGCGATGGGTATTGTGACCCACTAACTAGGGGACCTTCCCAATCCCGAAGTGGAAGGTGCAGGACCAGGGTGAAGGGAGCTTGAGAGATATCGCCTCGAGGAGCATGCCGCCGGCCGTATATACACGGGGACCTGTGGAAGACCTGGAAGTTAATTCAACTTTGGGGTGCTTCCCAGCAGTTGTTTATGGGATGTAAAGTTCTGGAAAACTTGACGAAGAGGCAGTGTGCATTTGACATAAAAAGCTCGGGAGTAGCCGTGTGTCGTGTTGATGACCAAGTCAAACGGAATAGATGACGGGACGGAACGCGCCACGTTATAGTATGGTATGTTGCCCGCCGTATCAAGAAAACTTTGGAAAGACAAACTGCTTAGGAGATGGAACGGAACTTGGCGTTCTATACACCTTCCACTTGTCGAGCTCGGGATTATGGAGCCGAATCGGTCCGCCATTCCGGACCGCCTGCCGCACTGGGTTCGATAGAAGTATAAAATCCGACTTCGAAGATCGGTCCAGATTTCATCGTTCTATCCCATCCACCACATAAAATGTCTTTCGGAAAGAATATTACTCTATCCAGTGGCACCCAGCTCCCCCAGATCGGTCTCGGGACATGGCTCTCGCAGCCCAAGGAGGTCGAGGCTGCTGTACGTCTTTCTTCTACTCCAGTGATCCTGTGATCTAATCTCGCTTTGGTAAATATGATAGGTTGAGATCGCTGTAAAGCACGGATACCGCCACCTCGATCTCGCGATGTGCTACGAGAACCAGGACGAGGTCGGTGCTGCTCTCAAGAAAGTCATCCCAGCTGTTGTCAAGCGCGAGGAACTCTTCATGACCTCGAAGCTGTGGAACTGCAGCCATCGACCTGAGGAGGTTGAGAAGGAGCTCGACGTGACCCTTGGCCAGCTCGGTACTGACTACCTTGACCTCTACCGTGAGTTACCAACCCATCGTACTTGTGATGTTGAGATTGAATGGGTGTGAAGTCATCCACTGGCCCATCGCTTTCCCTCCTGGCAATGGCCTTAATCCCAATCACCCCACAAAACCGAACGAACGTCACGTCGACACTCAAGTGAGCCTTGTCGAGACCTGGAAAGCCATGCTTGCCCTCCCAAAATCCAAAGTATGTCCCGGATATAAAGACAATCACCATCCTATTGACACGTTCCCACCTTAGGTTAGGAATGTCGGCGTCTCCAACTTCACGGTTGAGCACCTTAAGGGTATCATTGAGGCGACTGGTGTCGTTCCTGTACGTAACGAACAGCTTAAGTAAAAATCATACAAGTTAACGTTTTGTATGCAGGTTGTGAATCAAATCGAGGCGCATCCTCTTCTTCCCCAGGACGAGCTCGTCGCATTCTGCAAGGAGAAGAACATTCATATCACCGCATACAGCCCTCTGGGTAACAACCGTAAGCGCACATAATCCCTCTTCAGCTTAATCTGCGAGGAAGACACTTACCAATAAATGTAATTCTCTAGTGATCGGCAAGCCCAAGTTGACTGACCATGCTACCGTGCAAGAGGTTGCCAAGAAACTTGGTGCCACCACCGCACAGGTTCTTGTCGCATGGGGTGTATATCGCGGCTACTCAGTCATCCCCAAGAGTGTTCAGGAGGAGCGCATTCACTCGAACTTCAAGCAGGTCGAGCTGAGCAAAGAGGACTACGAGGCTGTCTCTGCTATTGGCCACGGTAACTACACTCGGTGCGTAGTCTCCCAATCCCAAGCAATTAAGAGGAAACTGACTTGTAATGGGTCTGATGTAGCTTCAACATTCCCTTCACGTATCAGCCTAAATGGGACATTAACACCTTTGGAGAGCCAATCGAGTTGGAGGCGACGAACCAAGTCAAGATTCGGTGAGTTTCATTGGCGTGGGTAGAGATGCATGCATGGACTATAATTAAGGAAACTGTAATCATTATTCAATCACATTATGAAGTGCTCATGGAGTGTGGCAATATCAACGGGAGAAGTTTGCGCAAAACCCAATACGATCAGACGAACTGAGCGTGTCGTAGGTCGACACGTGGCATTACTTACCAGTTGACCTGATCATGAAGAAGGCGCGTATGGGCCAGGGGACAGGTCATGGGATAGACGACCGCTCTGAGAGCGGCGAGATGTTTTGAGCAGCATTCTGTATTTGGTAGAGCAAGAATTTATGAGGCACTGAAGGCTATAAATCCTTGTTGAGGAATGTTCATTTTGGTTGTGACGGTATGAACTTGGTGCCGAGTGCGGCGCTAGCTGTTTATCCAAACACATTCAAATGGTCCGTGCGGCCAGCGCTCCGTATTTAAGCCATCAAGCGCCAAATGAGCAACTCATACTTACCTTGATGGCACAAGCCCCTTCATGTTTCCGGGTTTGTGGGCCGTGGAGACTCTCCATAGCACGGCGACCCTGTCCATACAGGGAGTGTCTGCGGCTTGTATGGGCTTAGGCTCATGCACCGTCTCAATATTTTCCTGTCCTTCTCCGGCCACTCTGGCTGGGTGGGCGCTTTTTTTTTTTTCGCTTTTGATTACCTCTAACCCTAACCTTAGTGTACATGACAGTGGGTGATTTTGTTCAATCTAAAGTTCTTTAGATATGGGGGCATTCGATTGCTTTGATGTCACTCCAATCAGTATCGAGCCCACATCGTAATTATACATTCGTTGCAGTTCAATCATTGAATGCATGAAAATTAGTGTGCCTCCAAGCTTTGAATTCATCAACTCTTGCCAATTGCCAGCGGCAGAGTTATTCCAATTCCGACATTGTGTGTTTCCTGCCTTGAACCTTGTTCGAACCTCGTACTTTGATTGTAGCCCCCCCCATCTCTATCTTTGATTGATCTCTGGTACTCATTTTGTGCCGACCTGCGAAATGCTAACATATCTAGGGCTCCCAAAATATCCTGTAATGATATAGGCCACCTGCTCTTTAAAATCTACCCCTGTATACATCTTCCTGTGGTCCTCCCACCTGATTGCCCTCTTTATCTATTTTCCGTGATCGAAAAGGGTCTTTTTCAATCGTTGAGGGTGATAGACGCAATGGGTGCAAGGAACGCGCTCCTGACAACGGGAAAGGAATCTTGCTAGAACAAATATGTCCAGCGGGTGCGGAAAAGATAGTGCAATTTTCTCGGCCAACGTGAGATTTCACTTCTGGTATTGGGTCGGTGGTTCAGAACAGAGCTTAGAGGCTCAATCAGATTCATCCTCGCCATCATCTCCAAAGAATGCATCCTCTTCTTCCTCATGCTCATGCTCATCTTTAAATGCAGCAGCACTAGCCTTCTTCGAGGCACCGTCCCAGTCTGCTTGTGCCTTCCGTGACGTCTTCTTTTCCTCCACCCTAGAGTCCATGTGAAGCTCGGGCTCTGAATGAAGCTCGCCTATTGCCATCTGCGTCCGTATCCATCTTCGCACTTCTTCACAATCCGCGTTTACCTTGGGTATTGGTGCCTCTGACAAATTGCCCTCTTCTCGTATATTAGGTGGGAAGAGGGAGATGTATTTCTTCGTTTTGGGGTAGTGCTGTCACCAATATCGAGTCGGCAACATATAGAATGACAGATTAAGCATCACCTACGAGGACATAGTTCAAGTCAACGCGAAGTTCAGTTAGAGCTATTTCTAGCTGTGGTTTTGATGCCACATCTACAGAGGCGAGGCGTTTTTTCGTCTGTTCGAGCTTCCTGACGACTTTTTTGCGCTCTAAGATGCCTGTAAGTATGTGCCGCTGGGTGAAAAGAACAAGAACGTACCAAAGAACTTGACTTTGTGGTACCGTACTGCGATGTCGCGCTCCTTGTTCGAAGTCTGAGCCTGGGCTAGGTCTGCCTCAAGCGCCTTGATGCGCCGTTCCGTCTCAACCCGTACATTTGCGCCAAGTTTATCCTAGAGTGGTAGAACCCTGATTAACGAGCAGGTAGTAAGGATAACATGAACTAACACACCCTGGCCAATAGCCGACGTGCTTGCCTGAGTGAAGCCTTGAGTTTCTGGACGCCAGGAAGTCCGGTCGGCGAGTCTTTGGGTTGATGATTATGTCGTTTTTGCCTCTTTTTCGAAGGCCCAGCTACACTAGAAGGGGTGGAATCACCTAGACGTGAAGAGTTGACTGTTCTTGTTGGGCCCATTATCCTTTAGAATATTTTTGGTGGTTTGCCAAAAGCCATAGTTTGGTTGCACCCTTGAATCTAACAAATGGTCTAAAAAAGTTTCGTCAGACTGACTCCCATCTCAAAGATCTACTTCGTGCCAATGCTATAACTATACTGTGCTAAAAAATAGCCCCGTAAAATGCGTAACTTAACGCTGTACTCAACGGACGTAACCGATCTGCACAATGCAAACATAACGGCTAATGCGATTGATCTCGACGAGAACGTAATCTATGCTACCTCAGAAAGGCGGAATCACGATGGAAACCTGGAAGTTGAGGTGTGGAGAGTGGAGAGCAATCAGGTAAGTAGATTGTATATATCTCTTGTGGACAGAACTCAATGGTCGTTGCAGGCTCCTCCGGTGGTTTTTGCGATGTTCAGTACCACATGTGCATCTACACACGTACCTGAGGTCTCACAGGTCATTTATTTACACGTACTTCCTGAGTTACGAAAGCTTTCCGTGATTCTAAGAAACGGAGATATTACAATGGTGTCCTTAGAGGACGATGCGGCTGTGAGTATGGATCTTGAACTGATGTCGTACCTGACTTGAAACAAACCATTATAGGTAGATGTCGAAGGGACTGTAGAACCGTCGTTATCTGCAGCATCTTGGAGTCCCGATGAATCCCTCCTTACCCTTGTAACAGGTCATTCTGCCTGCATTAGCTATTTGGAAGGCTACTGACTAGAACTGTAGGCGAGGACAAACTAATCTTGATGACATCAACGTTCGACGTTCTCTCAGAAGCACCAATACATGCGATCGAATTTGGTGAAGGTATAACCTTCCTCTTCTCATGTGGTAAGTCTCAATAACATATTGTAGACGCCCCAATCAATGTTGGGTGGGGTTCCAAGCAAACGCAGTTCCACGGTTCCCTTGGAAAAGCTGCCGCCCAAGCACCTACACAAGCGGTAATAGGTTCAAGCCCTGACGACGATGTAGCACCACGCATAAGCTGGCGGGGTGATGGTGCGTTCTTCGCTGTGTCAACTCTATCCCCTGATGGGCGGTCCCCACGTCGACGCACAATTCGTGTCTATGGTCGCGATGGCGCCTTACAATCGACCTCCGAGGCCGTTCCTGGGCTGGAGCATCCTCTTGTATGGCGACCTTCTGGAAATCTTATTGTCGGGACCCAGAGATTCGGATTCGAAGGTGCAGGTGCAGGAAAAGAGGACAGGCATGACGTCGTGTTCTTTGAGCGGAATGGCCTGCGTCATGGTGAATTTAGTATACGGGCAGGTGGTTTAATTGCAAAGGGTGAAAACGAGCAAAGGAAATGGGGTTATAGAGTGCGTGATCTAAGCTGGAGCTCTGACTCGAATGTTCTTTCGATATGGATTGAACGAGATGAGGGTGATATTGGTATGTGACTCTTGTTTACTCTGCGTCGATCTCAATTGACCTTCCAACAAAGTCCAATTGTGGTCCACGGGAAACTATCACTGGTATGTTGGCAGCTGTACTCTTGGTACTGTGA
>JABCKU010008220.1:12205-40431 GCA_018221655.1 Myochromella boudieri
TGTCTGATATTCTGTGTATAGCCAAGCTTATCCAAAGAGCTTATGCATGGGAAACTTTTGTATCACTTTCGGAACCCCCGATGGACAGTGGAGCCGTTGCAGTTGTTGACGGAAGTATGTGCAGCTCGACTTTCTGGGAAACTGGATATCTTAAATTCTGACCTCCCCCCCAGCCAACATCCTTCTTACACCGTTCCGAACCCAGAATGTACCACCCCCCATGTCTTCCACGCTGGCCAACCTTTCTACGCCCCAGACCCCAAATGGTCATCACTTACAAACACCTGTTCATGCGAGTTTCTCATCGGCGTCTGATACCCTCGCAGTGCTTTGGGAATCTGGGTATACAGAACTTTGGTCTCTTCGTACGCGCCTACATGGTGGTCGTGGGGCGGCAATGGATCCGATAAGAGTCTGGTCGGGTTCAATCGTGGGCGGTAAGAATGCCAGACAGATACAGTTATCAAGCTCGGATTCCGGTGGCAATTCCTCAATCGCGGTTGTCCTCTGGGCCGACCATATCACAATTCTTCACCTGGACGGATACACCTCTGAGGCTGCCCCAACAGTTATTTCTCTTCCTCACCGTAACTCACGCTTGGTAGCCGCTGGATGTCACATCGTAGTTCAGGGACAAAATGGCGAAGTTCATCGGTGTAAGTAATAGAACTTGCACATTCTACCTATCTTAAACCCCCTCTTGTAGATGACGAACAGAAGTTCGTTTCTGTAGGACAACTTCAGGAATTCTGCCTACAATCTCAAAGTGTCAACATACCATCCTCTGATGGCCTCTTGATCGCCGCCTACATCGGGTTAGGCAGCTCAGGAAAGTTACACATCGCATCTTTGGACTCTCACTGTCTTCTGGCAGACAACGCGACATCCTTTACGATTGCATCCGGCTTCGTCATCTACACAACTACCGCTCACGAGGCGAATTTTGTTTCCCTGGCAAGCTTACGAACTCTACTGGATGGCCACATTTCCGAGGCTAAAGCGGGCGAGACAAGTTGGCAAACTCGGCGCATCGAACGTGGGTCGAAGATCGTGGTCGCTGTTCCTAGTGCCATGAGCTTGATACTCCAGATGCCACGTGGCAACTTGGAGACAATAAACCCTCGGCCACTGGTCATGGAAGTGGTTAAACAGGACATTGATAAGTGGGTACATCTTATGTCGCCGTGAATGTACTTTGACAGTCCATGACAGAGGAAATTACCGCAAGGCGTTCTTCGCTTGCAGGAAGCACCGCATTGATCTCAATATTCTTGTTGATCATGATCAAAATAAGTTCTTTGAAAGGATCTCATCCTTTGTAGAACAGATTCATGAGGTTGATCATATCAACCTGTTCTTATCTGGTCTAGGGTGCGATCACTTTCCGTACTTATATCTATCATATCTCAAATCCTTGAATAAGGCGTGGTTCACAACCCCCAGAGATGATCGCCAAACTTTGCGATACAGTTCGCTTAGAACTAGAGAAGAAGGATATGACGAAATATGTCAATTCAATATTGACGGCATTTGTTGTGAAAACACCACCGGACCACGAAGCTGGCCTTGCGCTCCTGCTTCGACTTAGAGGTTCTCTTCCAATTTTGCATGCCGTTCTTTCTCCGACTCATTTGATATAACAGACAGTGATCCAGAACTCATTGAAGACGCCGTGAAATACATCATATTCCTTGTTGACGCCAATCGCCTTTTCGACACTGCACTTGGGATGTACGACTTCTCGCTAGTGCTGATGATCGCCCAGCACGCCCAGAAGGTACATCTAGTCAAATTAAAAGTGATACCCAGGCCCCATGAGAATTGTTTTAGGATCCAAGGGAATATCTTCCATTCCTTCGAGAACTCCGGGCTCTGGAGAAGTATTATCAACATTTTAAGATCGACGATCACCTGAAGCGGTATGAAAATGCCCTGCGCAACATTCGCCTGGCTGGTAAGTTCAATTTCTCGTTTGTTGGGGTACATTCTATTAAATATCATGGCAAGGCGAGCACTACTTTGAGGAAGCGATTACATACGTCGAGTTACATCAATTATACGAAGCGGCGCTTAAGATATGGAAAGACACCGAACAATACAAGGTACGAGTTACATGAATCATCATTCGCAATTGACTAACTTTGCTTATACTAGACGATCCTTGAACTGTATGGTGACTGGCTTTTCGAACGTCGCGAATTCAGGCAGGCCGCGTCAGGTAAATCTTGTCATCCTTCTATAAACATAGGCAGCTTGCATTCTAACTATTATCCAGTGTTCATTGAGGCTGAAGCCTTCTCCAAAGCTATGGTCGCCCATGAAAAGGCTTTGGAATGGCAGGAACTATTCTATCTGGCCTCTCAAACGGGGTTGTCCGAGGAAGACATCGTCGCTGCAGGGTACCGGGTAGCAGGTCCGTACTTCTGTACCGTCTATTATTTGATATATACACTAATGACCTTACGCTAGAGGACCTTTCATCCAAAAAGCGCCATTCAGAGGCTGCACGAGTTCTTCTCGACTATTCGAAAGACATTCGCGAGGCCGTCATTGTATACGTAGAAGGAAACCACTTCTCAGAAGCTCGTCGGATCGTAAGCCGTATAGCGATGTCCGTTTGTTTTCGTATAACTCTATGCTGCCTTCTAGGTTGCCTTGCATTCGAAGGCAGAGCTGATTGAAGATATCATACATCCAGCTGCCCTTGAAAGCTGCGCCCAGATAATTGATGACATCAGCGAGTGCAAAGAGCAGTTAGGTAAGCAGGTTATCAGAGTGCGGGAGCTTCGTATTCGTAAAGTGGAAGAACCCGGTGAGTTGGGTGCTATTCTTATCTTCTCAAACGCATGTGCTTAAACAAACTTCTCAGACGCCTTTTATGGCCAGGAGGATGTTGCGTTGCATAACGTGGATGTGATGACCGATGTCTCAATGGCCCCGACAGCATTTACTCGATACACTATAGCCCCTACCGCTACATCTCGGTCTTCGAAGTGTGTTCTTACTATTCCTCATAAGTCTTATATTGAATAAATCGATCCACTCCTTTAGACAGACCTCACGCTCGAAGCGGAAACAAGAGAGGAAGATAGGTTCTGGGAGGAAAGGTACCGTCGATGAAGAGGAGTATCTCCTCAAATCTGTCACTAAACTCGCTGCCCGTTTTACTACGATACAAGGTAGACTTCACTGTTTTAGATTGATGACTACACTGACCGTGCTATTATAGACGAAGCACAGCATCTCCTCCCACACCTATTCCAATTCACTTCGGAGCATCGACAAGAGGGGATGGGAATGCAGCAACAGGTTGCTGAGTTTGGCGAAGAACTCAAACATGGTGTTGAGGAGATTTGGTTCAAGGCACCAGAAGAGCCCCTCATTGACAGCTGGGCGTCACGCATGGAAGAAGCCGAAAGGGAACGGAGGATTAATCCAGTTGATAAGGTTCCAAAACCAGAGTTGCGGAGTGGCAATGGCTGGCGCATAAATCTGTTTGACTACGAATCACGAGGTACAGGCGAACGAAATTCTAGCTTAATCTAGCTATACCAGAACGGGAATCGCTGGATTTCTTCATCATTTCCATTGAGAAATTCTACGTCACGGACTGGTGCGTTTGTGTGTACTACTCGAATACATCCTACATCATGGAGTACTTTGATGGTATTAACAGGTATTAATGTGAGTAGAACTGTATCGACGCAAGTTTTCAGTCAAATAGGGCTGCCAGGTGGGTTAGTACGCCACAGCTAGAGATCGGATAACCGATGCTTGTACGATTAGACTGCAATTGAATACTTTGGCTGATATAAACAACCTGTCAACTCTTTTTTTGAAAGATATGGTAACCTCAGGCTAAGTTTCCCTTCTTCAAACCGCTCTATTTCGAGTGGAGTAGAGATCAACTGGGATCAATCCGAACCATAGGCAAAGGTTTCAAGTAGAAATGTCACAAAGTTGCCACGTGAAAGCTTATCGCTGAATCTTAATGCCCACCATGCCAGCATCATGCACCTTTTTTGCTAATTCATAATCAGGTGTACATATGTACCCATGATACTGGTACGATGATACTTTCAAGCCATAACATACAAATCTCTGACATGATATTCTAGGCGTAACATCCTGTCCAGTTTGCGTGACATCCTTTCTGCCCTTCCAAATCTAGGATTCCCATTTTATTGTATTCCCAAGCGTACCTCCGATTAACTTTACAAGTTAGGTTACAGTTGTACGGAGCCAACAGTGGATACACCCAGCGACGATATAGCTCTACTTGGGCACCACTTCAGAAGGAAAGGCGTTGTCTCACACGCTACGTACTGTCAAGTGGTGACAGCAAAGTACAGCCTAGTGTCTGCTGAGCGGGGAATCGGAGCCAGTATACTGCCAACTGTATAGTTCACGATGATCACTGGCCGTCCACCCTACCCACCTTTAAAGCGACGGAATAAAGGCAGCAACGACCGAAACTTGGGGCTGATGCCACTCATGGTCACCGGTTTGACCCAGGCATCGTGGCCTCCTACATATGGTTAAAATCTGTCAAACCCAACCTAAATCAACGTTTCTCGGGATTGTGGGCTATTTTAGCTTTTAGGCTCCCCCCCTTGGAATATCAGCCGGATGTCACTTCGGTTTATCAACCACGTTGGGGCATCGTTCTTTCCAGAAAGAATGAAGAAAGGCAGACGAATTTGACTCTGCGTGTTCGGAGGCATTGGAACCCATCCCCTTCCTTGCGGTTAGTTTCCAGCTCCATGTTAACAATGGCATGTGGTGCAGGAGATGATAGTCAGGAAGCGCTGTAACTGGCCACGACTTGTCAAAAGTAACATATTTTGACATGTCACTCAAAACCATCCGAGCTTCAAGGTGGTAGAACGCCTTAATTCAAGATCATTATGACCGTTGAGTATTCAGCCGGAAAACGTGTGTGTACACCAATGGTTTAAAGCGGAACACGATTACTCACGATTACCTAACCCAGGGGAGCGGAAAGTGATGTGCTGTCCTCGCTTCATAAAACACTGCCTCTACCTACAGAAACTAGAAATGTCTCTACCATAAGGGCGTTATTCTCTGCTGTCGTGTTCTCCGAAAATTAACCATGAGGAATCAATCCTTGGTCCTGGGAATCATCAACCAATCCCGAGGTTGGCGCCAGGCTGTAGTCCCGGCACAGACCGTGAACCGCTGCTTTTCGTCAAATGGCCTCAAAGATACAGCAATGAAAAGCTATAACATCCCCTCCACGTATACTGTTAAAATTTCAGCCTTCCCCTCGAATAACTGTGATGTTTCCAGTAAGAGGTTATTCTCTAAAACATGGTTTAAATCTCAATGCACGATTAGGTTCTCAAGCCGCAACCACCCTCCACGGTGGAGCACCCTCGTTCACAATATGGGGGAGCATCTACCTTCGTCAATTTCGTCAACAATTTTGAGACGGAACCTGCTATGATCTATCACTTTGATTTCAATGGCACGAGAAACTACATCGCGGCAGTCGCCCCTGGTAACTATATCCGTCGGTTGACCAATGTTGGGCATATTTGGGAGGTTGAAGTCTCGCGCCGTAGTGAGGCAGTCACCGTCAGATATTCTCCAATCGAATCAGAGTCCAACGTTATTCTCGACAGAACTCTGTTCCCCATTATAGTTCGTTGTCTCTCTTCATTAAACGGGCCTATCTAAAATCTGTTAATGACAGAGTCTAACAGCTACGCATCCAAGCGTGGTAACAAATATTTGTTCGCCAAAGGGTGGTCAACCGACGACCATTGTATTTGAAAATCGTCTTCGCACCAGAGTGCGGATATTCTGGGTGACCTTTAATGGCAAAAGGGATCTATATGCCACGATATTGCCAGGGATGTCTTCTTGTCAGACGACTTATGTGGGGCACGCGTGGGTAGTCGTCGCAGAGAATGAGAAGACGCCATTAGCGATGTTCTTCGCGGTTCCCGTTGAAGGTACAGCCATTATTGACGACAAAATCCTGTCGGGATAGTAGTTTTAATATGTATAGCTTCACAGTTACTTCACTCCTTTAATATACCTCTCCAGATTTTTCATAAATTTAAAGCAGTTTGATGCAAGTTCAGACGATACTGAACTATCTCGCTCAAATCGAAAGACGACGAACGTCGTGACGCTGTGGACGTTTTACTTGTGAAGATGCTTGATCGAGCTAGTAGGCTGAAAATCAAGCAGGTGGTGATTGTAACCTACCATATATTGGTTGAAATGTAATTATTCGGAACTCCAGGGACAGGTCCTATTGACTTACAGATATATATATCTGGCGCAGCGGGACCCCCGAAGGTGGCGGCCCGCCCGCAAAAACATCTTATACGGCAGGTATTGGGAAACTTGAGTGTGCACACAGGTCATACCCACCCCAGGCCCTTTCGAGCTGCCAAAATGGTACATCATAACTTGAAGTATGGCATAAGTATCAATGGTTTTCATAATCTTCCCAGAAAAATGGTCATAAACCCAACATAAACCATGATCAAGCTTCTGTGAAAGTAAGAGGGGTATCAATTCGTACCAAGCGGTCACCGGTGCTGTCTATTTCAGTCCTTCTGAACGACGCTTTTACCTGGTGGCCGCAATTTGGAGTATTTCTTTGAACTCCGTTGATGAGACTAGCCGGCAAGCCGGCTTAGAAATAGGCTTGCTCCGAGCTCGTATAATGTTTTAGGCTCCGCTGGCACTCGAGCTCTGCCGGACACGGCGGTGTGTTTACAATTGAATATCCGACGATTTCTGATTCCGCGGCTTAGCACTCAGTGCTTGGTCAACGGGCGACCAACCGATGTTGGCTACCAATGAGTTCTGAGGTCAACCGAAAATATGTACTACTCTTAACGAAGCTCTGTCTCTTATCGAGACATGGGATTTCCTAATTTACCGCTGGATAAAGCTAGGATAACGTTGAAAGAATACATTAGGATGAGTATTCGGTGGTTGCCTCCAGAATTGAGCGACTCAGATGCTAGTCATGGCGAGGTAGTCATTAGTAATATATTCTTCTGTGGGGTCACGATTTAATGTCCTCATTTAACATCTTTATACCGCGCTTCCATCACGTGGAATATTCTCCACTCCTTCCACGCTGTGAAATGATTGTTCGATTAGTTAGGGAGAGCTGCTTTACGAGGAAGCCCTCATGCAAAGCAAAGTATAGAACCAACAGAGGATCAGTCGTCGACAATCATCCGGTCGTCTGGCGTATCTTGTTTCGTGGAACTGTTGAACGAGGTTGTACAAAGACCTGCCGGATTATAAAGCCCAACATAGTAGTTGCCACTGGATACCACTGAGGAATCCATGGCGGCACCGTTGGAATCAAAAGTAACAAGGTGCGGCAAAATAGGATCCAATTCGTCCTTCATCGAATACTGTTCAATATGATCGGGTCACAAGCGAGACCATGGGTAGATATAAGACATACCTGTAGGTCCCGACGAGTGCTTAGTTGCGTATCTGCCACAAGAGACTGAACATATCTAGCATCATTACTGGTCCGCGCTGCATGAGAGTTTGCGGCACGTTTGGATCCCGCGATAGGCCGTCCAGAAGACAAGAACGCATAATCTCGGTTAGGTTGCAACTGTGGCATGTTCACGGCGTTGGTTGATTCATCACTCATCGGCAGAGCATCAATCTGCATCCTTGAGCTGGTAGGGGGTATCTCAACCATCATTCCACCACTAGTACCAGACTCCACTGAGCTCTGAGTGGTGTTGCTGTTGGTGTGATACTGAGGCATTGTTTAAGCTTCGTGCCTCCAGGTATTTATATTTTACACATGCTACCGGGAATCAAGATAATTTTATTAGTTGAATTGGAAAAGAAACATGTTATGAACTACTTACCACGAGTAGAACTGTCCGACTTTCTTATTGTGAAAACAAAAAATTAGACGCCACGAATCAATGTTCTTGTTCTTTAGATGATGGGAATCAGCGCTAGACAACCATATTCTTAACACATGAGTTTTACTCACGGATTCTTATCGCTCCAGTCACAGTGAGAAAAGCTCTTTGGGCTCAAGGAGCTCTGAACGATGAATTTCTGGTGATGTCAATCTCGTGTTGACTAGCAGGTCCAGTGCTGGCTGAGGACTCAACAAGCGTAACTTGGTCACGTTACGAAAGATGAGCTTTGTAGCTCGTGCGAGCTATGAAAGGTACAAAACAAGGGGAATGAGAACAACCTGTGAACCTTCATGACCATCAATGGATCGTGGAAGGAGTAGCCTCTTATCATACAGGCTCGTTGTCAATGTTTGCCACAAGCCACACAGATCAAACTTGAACAAAGGCCAATTACCCTGAGTTGTGATCATTTGTTTCCCGAGAAGTTGGTGATATGGCTCAGTGTGGCTGCTGGGTATTGGTTCTGTATATGATGCTCATATATATATCCGAATTCCCGTAATTCGATGTCGAGAAATAAGTTCTTTTGAGTTATGGTGATATCGTCCAACTCATCAATTGACAAGGTCATTCTCATGGTCAAATTAACCCAGGGACTGTCACCTGAAGATCAATCTGGTTGACTCTGGTGATCTGAAGGAAAAGCACTATAACAGTCACAATCTTCACATGCCTCTTGCTAGGCAGGAAAATGTTGTTTTCAGGGAATTTGTCGGAGTACTCTAGAAGAGGGGTTCTTGCATTATCCGGACGGTCCGTCCTAGCCCTAACTTCATCCACTTGATCAAGCCACCTGTTCACGAAAGAAGCCATCCCACACCGTGATGGGCACCACGAGTTTTCACCTACTGTGTTTATAAAGCGACCTTCGCATCGCGTCATAAGGGAGATTCAAAACAATGCTCAAGCCTATCAATATCATCGTTGCCATCATCGTTCTCTCCACAAGCTGGATCGGAGCTCACGCAGCCTCCGTATCATCCACAAACGCGCAGACCTTTCACGGTATCGGGGGCTCCGGCGCTTGGTGGCCCAATGACATCTTCCACTTCCCAGAAGCAACACGCCAGAACCTCTCCAACCTTCTCTTCTCTTCGAGCGGGCTCGGCCTTTCCAGCTATCGATACAACGTTGGTGCCGGAGGCGTGAACGTCTCGAACCCCACACGTGCGCCCCAGACGTTCTATGTGAGCCCTGGGGTATACGACTTCACCCGTGATGCGGCGGGGGTGTACTTCCTACTTGAGGCATCAAAGCGCGGTGTCCCGCACCTTACAGCGTTTGCGAATAGCGCACCCGCAAGGCTGACATCAGGTGGGGCGAGTTGTAATGGGGCGTTTGTTTCGGGGAATGGAGCGGCGTACGGCACATATCTCGCGGACGTGATTCAACACTTCCGTGGGCAGGGGGTGAACATCGATTTAGTCTCCCCAATGAACGAGCCAGACAGTACATTTGGTCCATCACCCTGTGGGCAGGAAGGTATGCAGGTCACACCAAGCCAGTTAGTTTCGTCGATTTTGTAGGGCAATGTCTGGGACTGATGGAGGATTGCGGGTTAGGCGCGCCGAAGTTGTAAATGGGTTGTATGATGCACTCTCAGCGCGGGGATTAACGTCTTCTGTTGGAATATTGGCCGATGAGTCGTCAAGTCTGGGGAACGCGGGAAATGAGTACGCATCTTGGTTACCTCAGGTTATCAACAGGGTAAATACCTAGCTATTCTTTGATTTTTCATCTCGATTGACCAGCGACCTTGAATTTCCAGGTTACAGCACTTGTTCACCATACCTATGATTTCCCCACCGATGCGAGCTATACTTCATACATTAGTACTACGAAACGGCTGTATCCTGGAAAAGCTACCTGGATGTCAGTAAGTCGTTGAAATAGTATTGAGGCGCTGGCTCTGACTTGTAGTAGGAAATTTGCTGTTCTCTTGGGAACGCAGACGGAACAGGCAAGGGGTACACAGGGGGATATGACCCAACGTAAGCCGCTCTTCCTTCCGTAATCGCAGGAGCTCAACTGACCGCTTGCAATAGCATCAAGAACGCTCTGATGTTTTCTAGCATGGTGTTCCAAAGTTTGACGATCGCTAATGAAACACACTATGATGTGGGTTGATCTTCGATTGTTTGATATGTCAATTAAAACACTGCCTTTCTAGTTTTGGACTCTCGTTTCCAACGGTAAATTGGGCTATTTTTTATATTATTGATGACTCACAATTAGCGAAGGTCTTGGATGTTCACCGCTGAACAATCCATCATGTGCAACGACCACAAACTCGAACGGGTGGAATGCAAGTGACGAGTTCTGTACATTCAATAAACCATTGATTGAACGAGCGTTCATCAGGACGGTGTGATCTATTACGATCCCAACTATGCAACAAACCAAAACCATGCTCTCTGTAAGATCAGGTACATCCAACACTGACAATAAATGATTCACCTCTTTGGAACAGATGTCAAGAAACAATTCTGGACCTATAAACATTTTGGCAACTTTGTGAAACGTAAGTCTTTCTACGTATCCATCCACCCAATCAACTGACATTCACTGCCCACCCAGCTGGCAGCCAACGTCGCCCAATCATTGGATCAGATGCAAACAAATTTACTATGGCTGTGGTGGATGCTAACACGTACTACATTTTGGCGATGAACCCCAACGCAGCAGATACATCGTTGACCTTATCGTTCCCCGACGCTGCTTGTGCCAGCCGTGCCTTCCGTACCTCTGCGACGGAGGACTTTGTGCAGCTGAGCGGAGCCGTAAAGAGTGGTTCTAATTGGGTGTTGGCCTTAAAGGCCACGAGTTTGACGACTTATATCTTTGATCGCGTCAGTTGCTAAGTTTTGGATGGTATTGTTGTGGTATGATGTAAAAATCGGTATAAATTTCACCAAAGATAAGGGATGTAGACAGCAAACGGAAGAAAGCAACGCGAAGACTTGGACAGATAAAGGCGATCGAGGCGGCGCTGTGTCTAACCAATGCGATCGCTGAAATCGTCGTCCTCGGTAAAGATGGACCGAGTGTGAATTTGCTTGACACGATCATCCTTGAGCATTCTGAATACAGGAGTTTAGAGAAGATCATAATCCATTCAAAGGAATAACCCACCGATTGTCCACCCTTGCGTCCTCACCCTCCACACCAACCACGGCTTGCGGTGTTTTCGCTTCTAGAACCTGTGGTATACTTATTGTAAATAAAGGCGAACGAGAACAAGCGTGGCTCACGTAATGGTTATCACAATGGGGGCAATACTCGTCGCTTTCTTCATAAGTCGACATATCTTTTCGGAAAGCCTTCTTGCACTTTTTACACATGAAAGCCATCTCCGTCGTTTTCGCGAGTGCATGTGTCTGTTTTTCCGCGTGGCACTCAGCGCAATCGTACCATTGTTTGCAGCATGGGGCCCGTATGGAGACTTGAGCGTTCAAAATATGTTTACTGTAGATGGTGAAGGCCTAGTTATTGGTACACTGATTATTGGATGAGAAGAGATAACAGGCCGGGTTGTTTTTTCAAGGCCTGAATTCTCATGGAATGAGGGGTAGAAATTATTTGTACTGACCACATTTTAGATTGTTGAATAGACCTTTCCTTGAAGTGAATCACCGTTGATAGCGGCGGTTCGGAGTATGCTCATCGGGACTCGGAAACCATAATTAGCGTTGGATTAGCGCCTGATTCAAACCTTCAAACACAGTTCAAACCAATGCCCACTTAAGATGATCAAGTCAACCACAGCCCACTTCCACTGGTAGAACTTGTATATTCTCCCAAGCCTGTCAAATTCCCCAATATTCATTCGGGCCATAATGAGATATCCATTTACTGTCCTTTATTATCCTGTACCAGGTTATCCGCAACAAGCAAATGCGACTACCTTCTCCTCGCATGGCAGGGCCGCACATCCAGTAGACATGAAGCCTCTGTCCGACGCAACTCTGCGTATTGGGGCGACCGCTTTAGATGGCGCTTAGGAAACCACAAATCTATCAATGCCAGAACTGCTGTTGCAAACAATGGCACGATGATGAGCAGGGTGACAAGTCCACAAGTTCAAGGTTGGCATTCGGAACTCTAATTCTAGTTATTGGCTCTTGTCCAAAAAAGTCCATCTCTCGGAAAATCGCCAGCTTGGTTAAATAGAGGTTCATTTCAACTATTACTCTTACAAACTCTTCAAATCGACCCCAACCTCCCTCCCCCTTTCTGTTGACGCTATGGGATCCGACTCCACGCCGTTGATGCCAACGATTCGAAAGACAGTCTTCGGTATGTGTCTTAAATTCCTTCATTCTCACGTATATCTACCAATCATCGTGACGGTTGCACATAGGCACTGTTATTTTTTGCTCAGTTATCATTCTTGCGTTGTCCGCGCATGTCTTGAGCAAAGTTGTGGGCACCGCCGAAGTAATTTGGAGCATCATTTTTCCCAGCTTTGCGGCGCTGGGCATCGTGGCATCGCTACTGGCTTTGTTATCGTTGCCTGTCATGTACGTTGTTTTGGGGTTGTCATATGCATATCACTCACACTCTTGCAGGCTCGTTATGGACAATATGCGGAAGGGCGCATTTACTTCAATGATCATTGTAGAACTTCCATGGTTGGGTGAATACTTAAATCTTCAGACCCTATCATCTGATACTTACAGTTGGGTTAGGCTTGCTCTGGATCCTCTTCCTATCCACTGCCTCGACAGCATCCCAGTCAACAGCCTTGACTTTTGGATTCAGTTGCTCAAATCCTTTCAGTAAGTCTTTTTGTTGTAATCCTCTAACTTCTGAACTTAATCGTACCATACAGTTGGCAACGCTTCCTTGTGCCGTGAATTCAATGCCATACAGGCCTTCGCATACCTGAGCTGGATCGCGCGTAAGTTTTTCTTGTAATGTTAGGTGACAAGTTTATTTATACTGCTGGAAAGTTCTCGGCTACATTGCTACCCTTTTATCTCTCAGTACAAAAATCGCAAACCGAGGCTACCATCGAGTCTGGTACCAATCTGTCAAAGAGACTGAGTTCAACGCTCCTCCCGTGACTCCGGCTCCCGGAGCTATCCAAACCCAACAACATATCCATGCACAGAATTCTGTTTTCTCCCAGGCAGGCTACCCACATGCAGCCTAGCACTTGGGCTGGCCAACCTCAAGCGGCCCCTCACTCTTCTCCATACCCTAGTGATGTCTAAGGATGAAGCGCTAGGCTCGTTTGCCCTTGTATCAACTTGCGTTTTGTTGAAATAAACCCCTTACTTAGGTATTGCATTACATTCTTTATTACATTCCTTTCTTTTTTCATCACATTCATTTCCGCTGCTCTTAAGCTTGTTTGTATGTATCCTTAACACATTTCGTTGAGCCCCCCAATTGTTAAAGTACTACAGTGGTATTCAACACTACTGTGTTGGGAAGGCGCTGGGCCGTTCTGACTTTCTCCTCGCACGTCAGAGAAGGGAGAAGGTCCATTGTGCTCTGATTGAGCTTTTAGTGATCGCTGGTGATGGTATTCTGGCACATGCGACTTTTCGTGCAGAAGGAGACACTTAGAATCAGGTGCCCCAGCTAAGCTACCAAACCGGCCGCCCATGGATAGTGGCTATCAGTATTTTTAAGTGCCTATTAAAGGTTATTCGTTTATGCTAACCCGTACATGCAGTGCGCGGACATGATTCCTAGGCAACCATATTGCATGTAGGTCACACAGGCTCATTCGCAAGTCAGCTCTTGGTTGTGTTCAGGTGTTGCGTTGTCCTTGTCTTCAGCTGGGCATTCTAAAAAGAGGACTAGAATGAAAAAGTGCATGGTAATGCGCACCTAATAAACTTCCCTGTCCAAGTGATACTCTTCTGAAGTTCAGACCATGCAAGCTTCGGATGTAACCCTGAATGGGTTCGAAGCTTAAAGTTATAGGCTGGTTAGGGCTGGTTCCCTGATAAACCCCTGAGTAAGGCAGGTCGCATGCACGTATCATACTGTGTATCCACGGAATCGTTATCCTGGCCTTGAAGAAATCATTGACCATGCACCAGTCATCAGACCTCTCAAAGACCCTGACCTGGGAGTACAATCATCGGAAATGATCAGCGTCTGAAACTAATGCACACAAATAACCATCATGATCAAGATCAAGTTCACCAGAAGTTGAAGTATGTTGGTCGCTAAACCACTGAAAGACGGCTGTACATATGGCAATGATCAATGTATATCTGGTGTTTGAGTGTTCCGCGTTCTCATCGAAAGATGTATGGAAAACCCAATTTCATTTCATCTGCCAAGAGAAGGTTGGTGTATTAGTCATAACTTGAAGTAGTCAACTTGGTTCTATTTGCTTTCCCCATCTTACACGCTTTCTTGAACACCGCCCAAATGACTGCCAGACGGCAGGCCTCTACTACTTCTCTATCCAAGTATGTTCGCACTGCCTCACCGGGCCTCCAAAATCGATCTTTGGACTTCTGTAATGCCTTCTGGGGTACTGGCGATGGTGGTGTTGACGTTTTATTCGCGCGTATGCGTGGTGCCATGAGGACCATGGAGGAACTGAGAAATTTTTGGAAAGAAAGGTGACCATAATTTGGCTCAGCGCGTAGCAGATACTTGACGTTATCGTAGGGCTCTGATTGAGGAGGACTATTCCAAACGGCTCGCGAAGTTGGCAAAGGCTACACTGGGCAGAGATGAAATCGGGTATGTCTGATCTTTTCAACCATATGATTGTTATTGTGGCCTATATTACCGCACCTCAAACAATCATTCTCTCCAAGCCCTGTTGTCACCATGACACGCGAAGGGCCATGATAATCGGTCACATATTACCATGGATAGTTCAACATCTCACATCTTCTATTCAGCGAACTTAGGAATACCTTGGACACCCTGAAAGTTGAAACTGAAAAGCAGGCTGGGTTCCATACCACGCTTGCGGGACAAATTCGCAGCGAGATGGAGAACACAGCGGCCACATTTCATGCCCAGCAGATCCATCATAAGAAAACGCACCAAACTGCTATCGAAAAAAAGTTCAAGGACAAACAGGCGCAGGACGGTCATCTCAGCAAGGCGCGTGATAAGTACGAGCAGGATTGTGTTCGTATCAATTCGTACACGGCGCAAGCTTCTCTTGTCCAGGGAAAGGATCTAGAGAAAGTGAACATCAAGTTGGAACGGGCTCTTCAAACGGTGCAGGCCAACGAACGCGACTTCTCCAATTTTGCAAAGGCATTGGGGGATACCACACAGCGGTGGGAGCTGGACTGGAAGGGTTTCTGTGACAGTTGCCAGGACATGGAGGAACAGCGAATGGAGTTCATGAAGGATAACATGTGGGCTTATGCTAATGCGGTTTCAACGGTGTGTGTCACGGATGATGAGGTACGTTACATGTCCTGTCTTGTCTCAATGAATGATGAACCGGAGGATTTTTCAGTCTTGCGAGAAGATGCGGGTTGCACTAGAACAAACGGAGCCTGAAAAGGATATGGAGAACTTTGTGCGCGATTATGGCACCGGAAACCAAATACCAGATCCTCCAGCTTTCGTCAACTACAATACCCCGGATGCGATACCTTCATCATCATCCAGACCTACATTCCACCCAGCTCAATTCGTTCGGTCCTCCAATCGCGAGAGAGTTCCACGCCAAAATTCTGTTTCGCTGACTGACGAAGTTGATCCAACTCAAGGCAATGCTGCTGGTATTGGTGCCGGCTTCAAAAGGGACTCTCAAGTCGAGGGTGCCTCATTAAATCGCCAACAAAGCCAGGCGAGGAGAATAAGTACTATGCAACTTCAACAAGCTCTTCAACACAATGGCCTCAATGGACAACAGTCAGTCAGCCCGGGACCAGGACCTTCCACATCACCTACTAGTCAAGCAACGCGACAAGAAACACATGTATCTCGCCAACCACGGAACAGGATACCTCCTCCAGATCCTCTCGCAGAACCCATCGACCCCACGGCGGAGACATTCATCAAGGTTGGATCAAACATGTATAAGGCGGATCCAAATAGAGATCCTCAGACCCAAGGCTGGATGTCCGGTCGCCCCATTGCTTCCTCTCCAGTGAAGGACACTCATAACGGGCCCGTGGATCCCCTTGCGAAGCACATGGAGGACCTAAACAACGCTGCTGTGAGCTCTGGGAGTACTCGTCGGACTAAATCAATCCGCCATCAGTCCACTACAGAACCCAAAGTTCAACCCGCCCCCCGTCATCAGACAAATGGATCCGCCAGCGGCTCCGCCCTCTCGCTCCCCCCGAGCAGTGCTGGTTTGTCTGGTCCTTCTCCATCCCCAACTGGAACGCCATCCCTACGAAACTATCGCAACTCAGCGGAACTTGTTGTGGGTATTCACCCTTCTGCCTCTGTTCCTGCAAATAGCTCTTCCCGTCCTTCGTCCCCTAACCCACCTACTGCAGCATTCATGGTCCCTAAACCCACTCCTTCCCCTGTTGGCTCCGAGTTGGTCCAGGAAGTGCTTACAGACTACCATCAGTCCTTCCCCGGCGAACACAAGTCCATTTCGCGCTCCAACAGCGTATCACGACGCGTTAGCACCAGCAATTCTGTAGGGTCTGGGCATGGGCCGGGTCACGCTCCGAGCCTCAGCATGGGCCAAAACAACCTCAATCGCCCCCCAAGCACTGTTGGCCATCCAGGCATTGGAGCACACGGAGGATCGCGGAGTAATAGCCCCCAACCTATGTCTCGTGTAGCAAGTCCTACACCACCACAGAGTGCATCTCGGAACAGAAACAGCAGCAATAGCTACATCGCTGCCCCATCTGGACCTGGACTCGCTCGTGCACCAAGTCCAAACATGGCTGGCATTTCACTTGATCCTAATGGGAGAGTATTGCACGACGAAATGGCACAAAGGTATCAGCAACAACAGCAGGATCACCGGCACCACCAACATCCGCAACAGCGAGGACCTCCCCCAACACAGCAGATCCCTCCTCCACCTCCACCCCAATTCCAGCAGCCTCCACCACAACAACAGCCCTCCCCTGCTCCTTACGCCCAACGTCAGAGCTACATCGCTGCTCCGCCACCACCGCCCATAACTGGGTACGGAGTCACTCAACCCATGTACCAGCCTCAGGCACCAGCACCTACACCCACGCCTGGAGCACAGCTCATCTCGCGCCCAAGCTATGCCGCTGTCGCCCCGCCACCAATTCAACCACTACCACCACCACAGCAGCAGCAGCAGCAACAACAACAACCAGTCCTGTATAACCCCTACCAGGTCCAAGCCCCGCCTCCGCCACAGACGGTCGCGGTGTACCAGCCTCCTGCACCCCAACAACAAGCGCCCCCACCCCAGCAGCATGGATATGGACAAAATGGGATGCACCCCCAGTACTATGCCCAACAGCAACAGCAACAACAACAACAACAGCAGACGCAGTTACGGACACCAGGGTACCAACAGCAGGGCCAATATGGCGGGGGATACAGAGGCCCGAGCCCGGGGCTGCAACAGCAAAGGACGCCGTCGCCTCAGCCGCCAATGGGGGGACAAATGGTTGCGCCGCCGACAGGGCAGGTCACCGACGAGGGACAAGGAGTTTTGTTCTACGGTGCGTCACTTTCCCCCGTTGTCTTTCCTTGTCATTGAGTCGTAAAATGCTGACAATTTCTCTTTTTCGTCTCTTCCCCCCTCCGCTCATTTTTCGCTTTGGCCTTCATATTTACACTTGTGTGTCCACCAACATGACCAACTCGACATCTCACCATCTCATCAATTTCGGCAATTGGGATGTTCAAATCCTGCCCTTGATGTTCTCAAAAATTATATTTTTGTCTCCTCCTCCCGCACTTCTGCGGCCCTGCACGTCGTGCTCGTCATTGACGGCATCCTGACTCACTGGCGTATATCCCCATCTACTAATAATCGGGTGGCATTTTCTGCTCACTTCTGATCGGAACTATTCAATCACAACTACCCTAAAATCTCACAACATCCTTACCCTGGATCAAACAAAAACAGTCAAGGCCTTGTACGATTACACCGCGACCATAGAGGAGGAGTTCGACTTCCAAACCGGGGATATCATAGCCGTGACTGCCACGCCAGAAGATGGGTGGTGGAGCGGGGAGCTCCTTGACGAGGACAGGAGGCAGAAGGGGCGACACGTTTTCCCGAGCAACTTTGTGTGCTTATTCTAACTTCTTGGGTTTCGTCTTATGCCGTACCATGCTTACCCACCGGGTTGTGCCTTGCCCCTTTCCCCGCCAGCGTGTGTCTGTGCTTCTTGTCTTCGTAGGGACCTCCGTGGGCGTCGGCGGTGTGGTGAAAACCTTCCTTGCTTCTCTTCCTTTTTTTTTTTACTGGTTGTACTTCGAGCTCACCCTGATGCTTCTGCGTCACCTGCCACACTCGCTACTTACGATTACGACTTTCACCCCATCGCTCTTTAAACCTCAATTGCTTGCTTTGCGCTACCCACTCTGTATCTACCTAGACTCTTGCTTGCTTACTACTCGCCCACCAACTCACTTATGTATGCTGTAGCGCAACACTGATACATTACTGATTTCTTGATTTGCTGTTTATTTAGAGTGAAGAGACCCTGCGGCTAACCTGACCACGCTGTGGACCCATGTAAAATTTTCAAAGAACTAAACATTTGTATGCCTGTACTGACCACTATTGACAGTAAATGTACACCTGCCATGTATCCTTGGATACCGTACTACTCCAGCGTAGAACTTGGAGTTATATGAAGAACATGAGGCTTGAGGTCAATGAGGTGGGACCTGGACTACGATATTTACGGTCGCAGCATGGCCGCGTTGATACCTCTAGAGATCACCAGCTGATATTGCTTAATGCTATATCTATTTCCGCTCAGGCCCCGAGCCCTGTCGATCTTCCTGATCTTCCTTCGAAGTTCGACTCAAAAAAACCTCGATGCTTCGACGCAGATGAGAGAGTCGCGTGCCCATCTCCAACTTGAGGAGCGCCCATGGCGAAGGAGTTTTGTTCAATATGATTGAACAGGACCACTGGTTCATCATCATGCATCCAGCCGAAGCAGCGTGACTTGGGTTCCTTTCTTTTTGATATCGCGGTAAGGGTGCAGCCGTGAAGCATTTTCCATCAGCCGTTCATGAATGGTATTTTCCTTCTTGCGGTTAGGTTTTCAGTCTTATCTTCGTCCGCGTAGTTGATGATATCATTCGTTCAACGGGTTTAGAGGTGTTTTACTCCAAATAGATGGCCTTCATGATGGTGGAGGTATTGCATGAAACTGCATGACATGTTCTCTGGATTCATTTGGAGAATTTTCAATGGTCGCGTCTGATGGAAGAGATGGTGAATCAGCATGATGATCCGTTACAGCTCGCTTGGCGGCTTCCATCCATCTTTGTTGTACAGCCGTTGTATGTCCTTCTGAGAAGTCAACTGAAGTCAATCATGTACAGTATGACATGTGCCGTTGTGATATACATAGCCAGAGTACCTTCAAGGATGTCGGTGTTCCAGTTTTGCTCACCACGCATCACTTCCACCTCCTAGAGTTCAACTGTTCATCATCGGTCCGAACTCATTTGCGCGTGTTGGTGGCGCCTGAATCCATTGGGCAACAGGAACCCGAGGCAGGAGTATAGTTACCGAGATTACAAGGGTCGCAAAACGAGGACGAACGGCAAAACAGGGCCTAAACTACTTTTGTTCACTTCAAGTGCCAGTTGCTTTATCCGTTACTGTTTCTGTCTTCAAACACCATCACGCGCCGCCTCGAAGCTGACTGGTTCCTCGGACCCATATTCGTGGCTGTCGGAGTGGGTTACAATCTAGGCTGTCAGGGAGCACTGGTACGTGTCTCAACTCTACGGCCGGGCGCTTCTTGATTTTAAATAAATTCCACCGACTCAAACGCATCTCGCTAGATTTATCTCCCCGCATCGGAGGATTCCTTGCCTACTACGCTCACAGATCACTGCTCCGCTTATAAGGCACATACGGCATTTTCGAACCTCAGTTGATCTTATCCAAGGGACCCATCTTTATCATCCATACATCCATCCATCCTCGCAACCACATCCTTGTACCACCAACAATGCTTGCTGCATCATCGATTTACGAGCATCCTGCTCTCACTGATTCCGAAGTTTGGTCTTTCCCGCACCACACTGCCACCGCCACCGGCGCGAGCAACGATAAATCCGCTCATATGAGCCGCCGGGCGTGCGCGTATGCTGCCCTGGGTGCGGTGACGGTGGCAACTGCGACGATCGTGGCGTATAATAGATACGCGGCGGGGGGAAAGAATAGTGTGCAAGAGAGGTGAGTTCTATGCGTTTATGGTGACTGACAGCTGGCTGACTGGTTTTTTTTTTTTGAATGATGTAGCACGCTGTTTCAGAAGTGGCTATAACGCTTTCACCATGTCGTTGTCGTTGCCCATTGATGAGTCATATGCTAGGGGTGGAGAAAGGGTTGGTGAATCAGATGGTTCGCGGTAGCACGTCAACACTCCGAAGCACACATCTCAACTTTCACACCGTCATCATTCCCCATGTCTGCGAGCAACGATACACGACCGCCATCCCATTTCTTTCATCTCATCTCTCAGGGTTACACGGATCTCATCCATCATTCAACGCGGTTCCCTTTTCTTCTCGCTTCTACGCCTTTATAGCTTCCGGAACTTCACGCCCCGTCACGAACCACACGCAGCACCCTCTTCTCTCTTCCACAATTGCATATTTATTCGTATTCATCCATCCATCTCCCCGTGTGTCAGTAATGCATTACTTGTACTATCCTCGTCATACACCTTCCCATTGTCGTGTTGTTTTATTACTGTACTATCATAAATAAAGGCTATTCATAAAGGTTACTAGCTGGAATCCATCGATCCATCGATCCGTTGAGACCCGTCGGGAGTTCTGAATCGCCTGTATCCAAGATGATGTCTCCTCGGCTCATCGGGCCCGTGTCTGTCCGTGGGAGATCTATACCAGCGACAAGGCCTCTGTTAATAGCCACAACATGTCTCTGACGTTCTCTGACAATATGAAGTCGACAGACTGTGGTTTCAGTGTTTTTCACATGTGATTCTCCTTGAATTGACCATGGCATCTAGTACAGCACGCCTGGCATACAAGTTGGACTTTCCTGTGAATTCGAAGCGACAGGCGCGTTAGGTCGGCCGATATCGATGCCACCTATCGTACATGATGGATGTCTAAGCTGCACCTTCATGGTAGTCACCAATGCCGATCACATCGTTTTCCAGCCTGAGATCTTTGACGAATATATCCAGGCCAAGTTCGCTCAGCAGACCCCTGAGAACAGGAGCCTCATTTCGTGGATCACAATAGAGAATAGAGTTGAAATTTATTGGGCTGGGCAAAGAACTAACGGGTTGAGTGAGAACCTGACGTCAGGTAGCTTCGTCATGACTTTGGCACTTTGCGGAGGTGGGCTCAAGGATACGTATAGCCTTGGTGTTGCCTCTGAGATCGTGTGGCAGTTGGAGACTAGAGCCAGCACGTTGCCTTTATCGATGGAAGCAGTATTGCTGATCTTAGGCCGTGTATAGTTTCGACAGAGGGTCGACTTCACGTAGGTATCAAAAGTACAACCCGAGCCTAGAAGTGATGCGTCGTGGATTCCATGGAGTATCAAAGGGAATTCTCCTAAGCGAAGCTGTAGATGGGAAGTCAAAAAAAAAGGTCGGGAGGTTACTACCGAAGTTCCTCTCTGTTTTCTTTTACAACATCTTACATACAAAGCTTGTTTTCCACCTACCACTCCATTATGTTCACTACATATATACGACTTGAGCGAATTTAGTATCCAACCCATCATGTCATGTCCTTATCAATCACAGCTAAAAGCCGACACGAGGCAAACTCTCCAAGAGGAAAGAAAAATTTCATTCACCATAAGGAGAGTTCTTCCAAACCACTAGACTTTTTGGGAAGAGCTTTGTACAGTCAAAGATGTCTTCTGCTCAGAGCTGATTAAGCCAGTTCTGACAGATAGTAAAAATAGGAATCAAATTTCAAGTGGCGTTCTAGGCCTTGTCAGGACGGTCTTTGAACCTGCCGAGATGGGAGAGGTGTAGATCGGTTCTCAGTAGGGGTATCGGTACTAGAGCGAGGTCTTTGAGTATGGGTATGGGAGGAAACCTATGCCAGACGATTGTCTCTTTTGACTGGCAAACAGAACTACCTGAAAGGTTTGAATGAGCAAGGTGAGTTGTAGATGCGTTGATCTGAGCCAGCGAGTTGAATTCCTTCTGTAACATCATTAATGCGACATTCTCGAGCACGTAAACTGACACAGGCAGTGAATGTTGAATCATCGACGGTTTAAAGATCTGTGTTGTGCCATTACCCATCTGTTGGTCCTACCATTTCATCACCTCCTCGGATGGATTGAAGGGAGCTCGCACGTTGCACATGTAGTCAAGACTCGTCGTGACGCGATAATGACATGGCATTTCGACGATTTCACCATCAGTGGGCTTTGGCAGAGGATATGTAATTATGAAAAAGGGAATCTAATCAGAGAACAAGACGAGGAACGTGCGCGACCGAACAGGGATGCTGATATGCGGAGGTACTACGGCAGGCCTATACGCGCCTGGACACCTTCCTTGACTCGCTGGTACGCGCTGAGGATGGTCTGTTCGTTGATGATGAGGTCGGTCGAGTCGGCTCGTGCACGAGTTACACGTGAAGCGATGGCGGCCGAGTCGGTGTCCACGACGATCCTACGTGTCGTCAGTAAGAGGTTGGTTTAGAGTGGAGGGAGCACTACACACCCGTCATCGATGGTTTCATCGAGGCCGAGGAGGATGAGATCGAGGTTCTCGAGGATGCCGCGCTTCTCGAGGGTATTGCGGAGGAGCATCTGGAAGGCCTCGATCATGCAGTTGAGGGCGACGGCCATCATGAGCTCGTTCTCGTTTGGGTCGGCGAGGAAGTAGCAGATGACGTCCATGGAGTGGCGGGTGAGAACGAGGCGGGAGTCGTAGAGGATGACATCGACGGGGACAGGGCCTGGAGTGGATGAGTGACGTGTTTAGAGAAAACTAACTAGGCGCACTTGTATTCTTCTTTGTCTTTGCCCAGAGGCCCTTTTCAAATGCACGCTGCTCCTTGAGGGTGACGAGGTCCTTCCACTCGCCATTGGGGTGGCCCTTGGGGCGGTAGTACTTGGCAAGGACGCGGTTACCCTCAGAATCGAGGATGATGAATGCATTGACGGTGTAGAGCGACAGGTTCATCTGGGACACAGAGTCAGCAGGGGACGGGGGAGTAAGAAGAAACAGACGTTGGCCATCGTCGTCGTCGCCCGTGGGAGAGTACGCTCACAGCGATCAAAATCAAATCAAACTCGGAGGTCACTGGACTTGGACAAGACATGGCAGGCAGCGAACGTTTATTTCGGTGCTGCTTAACAACCTTGTCCTCTTACTCCCACCACGTCTCTCTTCACGCGTCTCCAGGTGAATGCCCAGCAACGGGTCCCCTACCGCCTACCTGCTGTGGGCTATTCTCTCATGTATCGTGAGCACCCACTCTTTGCTCCAATTCAACTGCAGGGTTACCAACAACTTCGTTGCAGTTCCAATTGTTTTTGCTCATCCATCTGTGGTACTATGACCGGTTCCAGTGCCTCAGATGGGACTCGGGGCGCCAGCCAGGTGCCTTTAAGCGGGTTATGACGTATGCCCCTTCTCCGTCTCCCTGCGCCTTGTGCTCAGGCACACCCCACACAGTTACTCGTATCTCGCGAGTGTACCACTTCTCGTCGTCTTCAGTGTTGCAATGACTGTTATCAAGTTCAAGGAAGGTGTGTATCCGTGTTTCTAGCTCACGCCACATAGTGCTCAGCATCCGCAGGGTTCATAGTAGCCCCAATTGAAGGCATCATACCACTACCTTTCTCCATGTGGGGCGTTCACAATATCCGCTGGGTGCTACCCCTGTATTTTGTACTCAGCATAGCGTGGAGTCTCGAGCACGTAACCCATCTGGAAGGTCTGTCCGAGTTACCCGGTGTATAACCCTCTTCCTGATCTGATATCATGATCCTCCAGAGCTCACATTCTGGGTGTTTCTACTCAACCAAGGTCCGGGAAAACGCGAATGGTTTGCGAGCTGGGAGTTCCGCGTGTGGACCGTGGGTAGTGTGGCAAGCGTCACGGGGATGCCGATGACCGTGTTGGCGACGCGACATAACATCGATACTGTGCGTATTTTGGGTCTTGTTCCGTTTCTAATGTCGATGAGCCCATGGCTGACTGACTGACTGGATCTATCAATCATGATCACTCCATTTGCGTCACCGCCCATCTCATACTCACGACATCAACTCACCACCCGGCAAAACTCGAACTCCCCATACACCCGTATCCCACGTACAGTGCCTGGCGTACATATTTCTCGTCGGCTCGGCATTCGGCACATCTACTACCATTTGCTTCCTGTATGTCCTCGCCCGCTTCCCATCATTCATCCAGCACGTCAAGGCCGAGGGCGCGGAACCAGAAGTAGTCGTACGGCTCGCGACCTTTTACCAACTCAATGTTCGTGATATTTTTTGTTTTTGGTATATTTGTTTCAGCTCCATGGTACCGATGTTTATTTTAGCGTATCCGGGTCATATTCAGGTTCCTGTTCACGCTTCCGCTGATGATCATGTCCTTGGACGGACTGAGAACGACGGCGGGGCCATATCCGATCATTGGGGACCCGTGAGTGCTCTATCGACCGATTATTAATATACCAGCTAATATCTCCATATCTGCTACGCGTCATGTAGATTTGCGTTCGACTTTCTTCTCATGACGGGCGGGTTGGGCTGCTTCATCTCAAGTGCCATAACACTTCTCGTGAGTCCCTTTTCCACCCCTCAAATCGCGTGAAAGACCCTTTCAAACGTCCGTCTGTCTACTCCAGATATTCTTCCCCCGGTCTATCACCCGTGAGTCAGGCTACCACGCTAAAGCGCCATCAAAACTGCATTCGCATTCTCATTCGCCACACGGCACGAACGAAACACACACCCATGTGGCAGGAGTCCACCCCAATCAAACCCAAATCCAAAATCCAAACCAGAGGTACCCTTTCCGATATGCAGTTGGTGTAGGGCCCGATACACAGGAAAATAGTTACCGGTATCACTATCGGCTGTCAAGCCCCAAGACGCAGCTGGCGTTCCGCGTCCCGGATTATACGGGCGGACAAGCAGAGCTGGAGTTAAGGCGGGGGGAGAGCAGCCTTGTGTCTGGGCGCCTGCCGCGGCCGGAGTCGGGAATCGGGGGGACGGCATCGCCTGGGTATGAATCAGATGTGGAGAGTGTAAGCCCAAGGGAGAGTGAGAGCGAGGCGGGCGGGAGTGGGAGTGAGGATGAGAGCCGAGTTGCTGGGACTCCGAGTCCTGGGCTTACGGGAGGTGTGGGTCCGCGTGGTGTGAAAAGGGGCGTACAGGGACCAGGAGCAGGACAAGGACAGGGGGGCGATGGGGAGCAGGGGAAAGAGGGGTACATATTACCGTCACAGGACACAGTGTGGGATCGGCCCCAGAACAGCAGTAAACGACGACGCCACTCGGACGGGCCCCTGTTCTTCGATGCGCAGGGTCGGCTTGTCGGCGTGACAGGGGAGGGTGAGGGTGGTCCTGATATTGAACTTACTGGGAATGGTGCCCGAGGTGGTGGGCGTGGGAGAGGGCGGGGTTTGGGGATGGGGTGGGAGAGGCAGAAAGTGCGACCTGGGGAGGAGCGGGAAGAGGAGGAGAGGATGTTGGCTGGGGTGAGGCAGCAGGACCGGGATACAGAGAGGAGAGAAAGGGAGCGGAGGGAACGGGAGCGGCTGGTAGAGGAGTCGGCGTTGCATCCTTATGTGCGTCTATCTTCCCCTTATTCTTCCGAAGAAGGGGTATTGACTTCGTGGTCGGGCATTTGTGTAGGTACTCCATTGGACTTCACCGATTGACCTGCATGATGGGGGAGGAAGGGCACCGTGGAGTCAGGGTCAACGTGGGCGGAGGCAACAGCCGCCTGTGTGATTTGTGCTCTCCTCTTCAAACTCTGCTCCTCCCTTCGCCTCGTCGCACGCCGCTACCACCACTATCACTACCCTCTTCAGGCCCACCATCATTTATTCATCTATCTCATGCTACCCTATACCCCACCTAACGAATGATTCCCTTCCCGCCGGAAGTACTACGCCACTCCACCCTCATCGCAATCGATGATGAATTACCTACGAGACACGACTGCCTCCGCCTATTACTACAAACTACGAACCCCAAACTCTAACTCCGTCTCATTGTACTTGTTACCCGTCGCCCCGTGCTCTATCTGTTCTGTACCTATGTACTACTTGTATATCAATTTATGTACCTACTTGATTATATACCTTTTCTATATACCATCCTCGATATTGACTTTTCCGTTTTTTTCTTCTTTTACTTCCTAGATTCCACGTTGGTGCTCTCTGTCTGTCGTTATTCCAAGTTACGGACGAAAACGAAAAACAAAATATATACCTCGAGATGGGTCACTGTAGTAGTATACCTCATAAACAAATCAAAAAACTAATTTTCGCGTCCTGGCGACCTGTAGAAAAACAGTCTATTTCCAGTCGCCTGATATTCGAATTCGATGACAGTCACTTGGGTCCGCGGGAATCCTCTGTAGCGCGTCTTCAAGTTCTGGTAGTGCTTCAGTACCTAGTAAAATTCTTCACTATGTAATTTATGACAGTGGCGTTGACCAGTGGTCGCTAGGTAGGTTAACGTTGGGCAGTAGAGTACGTAGCTCCGTCTCCTTTTCCAGTTTCGTGCCACCTTTGCCGCCATGCTCCTGTCGTGCAACCGCTCGGAAAAGGATTTCACCATCATTGCCGATCTACACGTGCACGATGGTAAATTGTAATATCGAACGTTCGTCCTTGCCAGCGAATGGGCTTCCTAGGAACCTCACCAATCGACGCAGGACAGTCGTAGTCCATGTGCGTAATCAATCTTCGTACCTCACCTGGTTGCTAAATGCAGAGGACCCCGGTTACATAATGCTAGAATGTATCCTCCTCCTCTACGATCATCGTACCTTACCGCTTTTGAAACCATTTCCACTGTCGAATATGTATGTCGAAGACTGGCAGAAGTCAACAGAAGTCGGAGAAGATGGCAGGAAGATGATTTGTTGCTGACAGGTCCTGCCGATGCTGGTATCACTCGGCATCATCACTCCTTTATAATTCAACCATCATGTCCATCAAACAAAATCGTGGAGGGCAAGTGTACAAGGGCGCATCGGTATAGGTAGCGTAGTGGTGAGTATAACTCCAATGTGTTTTTCGACAGCCGCTTAACTTCCATAGTAGGGTGTGGCGCTTGCAGGAAGTATCATGTACCCAGCTCCGACATCAATCCACTCCCCATCCTTCATCGCTGTATTCGAGTGTAGCCAATGACCTTATGATGGTGACGTCCACATGGCTGCTAATCAGGGCCGTGAAAGTCGGGAGTAGGATCATGTCCCCGACCATGTGCGTGCGTGAACTAAGATTGGATTTGAATGGGATAGTCCCCTTCGCCTTCAGCCGCCTTATCTGCTGCTTGAAAACGCGCTAGCGTCAACTCAGTTGTGTTGCTTTCACCCCAACGCTCCCCGCTATGAAGACTGCAGCTGTGTTAGGCGCCCTTTCTGCCCTTTGTGCAGTGTACGCGTGCACTGATGGGCACGAGCACTCCATTCACCGTCGTTCGACTGCTCCCACTTCGGTCACCCCACCATCGCGTCCACTTGAATGGGGAGACATCAACATTATACACACGACGGACTCCCATGGGTGGCTTTTAGGTCATCAGAAGACTTCTCACCCAGAGCCTAATTATAGGTTGGTGTGAATGTATGATGGTTATGCGCACTGCTCTAACACATCCAACAGCGGAGACTTGGGAGACTTCGCGTCGTTTGTTGCACACATGAAGGAGATCGCTCTTGTCAGCGAATTTCCTCCTCCCGTCACGCCTCGATGCAATTGACACGCGTTCATTTCACAGGAACGCGATGTAGATCTCCTTTTAGTGGACTCGGGAGATTTACATGACGGTACGGGGCTGGCTGATGGTTACCCAGCCGGTGGTGTCGACGCACATGATGTACGCATCTTCATTCCGTACATCTTCAAACATTACTGACGCCTTTCGTTTCGCTGATTTTATTAGGCAAACAAATTCTTTTCTCAATTGCCCTA
>JABCKU010008221.1:5628-40294 GCA_018221655.1 Myochromella boudieri
TCTTATATGGTTGCACAGATCGAGACGTATGAGAGTTCTCATGTAAGTGATGGCGTGCATATATTTCATTCGTCCCTCGCTAACATGACCTTAGCACAACGAGTTCATGTCTCCGACGTACGAGTTGGACCCACACAAACCTTTCGATCCTGCGTCATCTTATGGCCGTGATGTGGAGTTTGGTATCACAGTGACTAAGGTTTGTTCCGTATTCGTCTGAAACCGTTCTAAATTAATCTATACATGAAGGTCGTGGAGCGCATGGAAGACCCTAGACCATCCTTTCGAGAGACTCAGTAGATGGATGACTTGACTCACTCCACTGCAAATTCAACTTCTCCCACTCTTTAGAAAGTCTATTCGACTATTTTAACTCTAAGATCTATCATTAGAACTTGGATATCACACTCTTTCTCATCACTGTAAATAATCTGGGGGTGCCATCTGGCCATATCGTTTGTTGTAATTGGGACTTGTACAATCTAGCTCAAATCGTGTATCATGGGAGTGCGGTTGAACGACTCCAGAGCCAATATTAAAATGACTGTCGTAAGATTCTAGTCTCCTTAAGTTAAATAGGATCAATGCATTACTTCTAGGGCGTACCGTGAATTTTATACCCTAAACTTGAATTCCCTCCTCTTCACGTTCAACTTGCACTCTCCCAATATTGTCTTGGCGCCCTTCAAGTTTGGATACTGTATGTAGGCCACCATCGCAAAGTTCGGAAAAGAATGTGGGTAATAAAGTCTATCACCGGACCTGAGTCAAGCGGAGATTCTGATGAGTAAATTGCCGTAAGATGTCTAGGCAAACATCGCCTCTGACCTTGCAGCATGGGATGGTACGCTTACACAGGAATTCGAATCGCGCGCACCGTTATTTAATCCATGTCACGCATAGTCCGTTGACCTTCTGAGATTGTCAGCTCGCGCTGTCCTTTCTGCGACTGTACACACATTTTTCCCAAGGTTTCTCATCCCCAACTGTCACGCCATGCGACACCGACGCCAGACTTGAAGAGCTTGTTTTTACAAAGACCCTCACAATGTTCGACCTCATTATCTGCGTACATATACTCTCAGTGACAGGCGATCTAAGGGTCAATGCAAGTGAATACATACCTTGAACACCACCTATTACCACGAGTTGCACAAACACCCGCCAGGGTCATCATATCTCCTGGGTTGCCCTTGACAAGAGATCTCGGTGTTGAAATTGGCCGTGATTCCTGAATACCGCACAATTCAATGGAGAGGGCACCCCACATTGCTTCACGGTTCACTTACTCCCAACATACATATACATACATATTTCCCTGTAAGCTTGTGTAGAAAATCTAAGGAAGGGAAAGTCTGCGCGAAACACGGCGGACTCCGGCCCAAAGAACCGATCATGTGGGGTTGACATGAGCTGATGATCGATCGTCTGATTCAATTATGATGGCGTGATGGGCAGGAAGGCAAAATTTGGTTACCCAACTCCATGACTGTGCGGCCTTGACAGTCGCATAGCAAACATGCAACTGAATGCCGACTGAACACTTACAGCAGGATGTTAGCATTGTGCCCATCAAGGATGTCTTCTCCCTACCTTCTTTTCTTAGCTTCGGACTAGGACTTCTTCAAGGGCACCATTCAGAGCGGATTTCGGTTATATTGAGGAGGTTGGAACGGCGTCGCAGAGACAGCCTTCCCATCCTCGTAGAACGGGACATGCCGGCTGTTCAGCTGCTGTAAGTGTAATTCTTTCTTGGCGGCCCTCTGGTACTAACCTTTGCCGGACTACAGTTTTGGACCCATGTTGGTTGGTGAATATGTTTCGTTCAATCGATGGGAGTCTCGGTTTTTGATTTATGTGAATCGGCTAGGGACTTTCATGAATGCGATTCTCTATGGAGTGAGTTACCACTTGGCTAACTTCCCAGAACCATTCTAACCCATCCAAGGTCATGGTTGTGCAGGTTCGTTGCTCGTTGTCTTATGCCTTATAGTAGTTATCGGTATCTAAAAGGAGTGCCGTAGATGTACATTTATTATCTGACGTACAAGAAGTGCGTATCCTCTGTTCTTCACTGTTTACACCCATTCTCATTCGCTGTAGAGACTCGACGTGGATGCGGTACTCGGTCAGCTCAATTTACATCCCATATCCCAACAAACTTCTATAACTTTGGAACGACAGATACTGTTTCTATTCTGTGCGGAGACACTGAATACCGCGCTTGACCTGGTAATCATGTATGAACCGCTGGTCGCGAAATACGGTAAGCATTGCCCCCTACATATAGTACGGGCCACACTTACGGAGGCTCCAACAGGAACATCTGCCGCAACTACATTCTTTCCCTTACGTGAATCTATACTGCCTCCTCAACGTGTAATGAGAGATGCTCACCAAATTCACAGTACTCCCATCTGATCCATTGCTCACCGTAATAATATCTACACCGATCCAAATATTCATTGCATATCGAATAAAGATTATTAGCAGGGCAACATGGCTGGCAGTGATCATATGTATTCTCGCCCTTGCGTCCCTCGGTTTGTCAGCCTATAGAGCCATGCGCTTTTCACATCTCACCTATATTGTCCACAGGCGGAGGCGTCTGGCTAACAATAACCGTAATACACGTTCGTCGGTACGCACGAAAGCCTGAACTTCATTGGCCCGCTCTCCTTTGGCTACTTGCGTCAGCTATCGCTGATGTCACCATTACCATTTCCCTCGCCTTTAACCTAGTAAGTTAATTTCCGGTGCCAGATGTTGGCCACCCTGACATATTTTACCCTGCAGGCGCGTCGCAAGACTGGTTTCACTGGAACGGATGACGCTATAAACAGGGTCGGTGGGCATGACTTAAACCTTGATTTGGCCACCCTGACGTTGCGATGGATAGATCATCCGACTTACGATACAGACAGGTTTTATAACCGCCGTGTTTGCTACGCTCGATGTCGTTTGCTTTTTAGCGCTTCCAGTGAGTCTTCACAGATTTCGAACGAGTGACCAAGCCTAATTACCTACCTACCCAGCATACAACCATGTAAGACATCCACGTTTTTTGTAAGACCTGAGCTAATGTTGAAGCAGAAATTTTGTTTGGGACTTTGCGTTGTCGAAACTTTATACCAACGCTCTTCTATCAACACTCAATGCACGCTCCGGCTGGAGCACCATAGCTAATGCATCGGGTAATAATGTGCTCTTTGGTGATACTTCTCCCGCACGCCAGGTTCGTCCTCGTTAAGTCATCCCTCCGTGAAATCACTCTGATCCGTGTGTTAGTTCGAGACGTATTCCACTGCGAACTTCCGCACACCACAGATCGTAGGTCCTTCCGTTAGGTCTTCCTCGGTTTATACTCATCCCAGCTTTCGACTTAGGTTACAGCTGGTACTTACGAACTGGACACCACTTCAAGAAACGTGTACAAAAGCGGTCATGACCCAGAATTTGGGGTTACTACGACAAAAGAGGCCGACGCTGCGGTCGATCCGTCACCAGTCATTACATATAATTCGACCCAATAACGACTGACTAGCCGCAACAAAAGTGTACTATAGCTATCTATTCGACATCGGGAAGGATTCGGGAGGTGGTTGAGAGTTATTGCTTTCCACCTATATTATACCACACAAATATTTGTCTGTACCACTACATACGCACATTTTTATCACGCCTTACATTCTCCTCTACGTGACGTGCTCACTGTTGCCGGATGTCACCTAGTCCGGGTGCCCGTGGTCTCAAAGAGAACTTACCTTGCTCCAGCGGCACAAGGTACGTATTTACCCATTGAGCAACTACCCCACTCGGCTCTGTGTTTGTAAAACTGTGCAACGTCATGGCAATTAATGTGCCAACCCCAAAGACCGCACCCCCTTTTGGCAACCGCTGCCACGTTTGACATCGCCCACAGGCATCAGATACACCATGTGCTGGGATCTATCATAATGAAAATACGAGAATTCACCTTTCCACTGATCCAGTTACAAAGGGGTTCGCGGTATATCCACGTAACAAGCTGAGAGGGGGTCAACCCAATGGATATTGAACATCTGGGAGGCTTCCAGAACGAGTTCATCGTGATAGGTAGGTTCTTAACGATGACGGGGCTCTCATGAGATCGACGTAATCGACGCCGAGGAGACAATCGATCAGACTGTCTATCCCTAGGCATAGTACTTGCAATATCCGCCTATCAATTACTCTAGGCGAGCCCGTACCTGGAAGAAGAAACTATTCTCGTTTGAGTATCGTATACTCGTGGTCCATTCAGATGAATGTCCTAGGTGGCCCGCGTGATTTATTTTCAGGTCCAGAGCAATCGATAGCGAGCCCCGATGGCCGGTTTCTGAGAGTTTCTGGGAGGCTCTGAGGGCTTATGTCGTGATTCACGCCCTGAAAATCTGTCGATTTCTCTGTTGTGAGTTGTGAGAAGTCAGCTGTTTCCTCACGACCAGAGGGAGAAGGTGAGATTTAGAGAGGCTGACCAAATAATTTTGACCCAAGACATTTTTCTTTGGCGCCGTGAAAAATCCGGATCGCTACCGCCCGCGTGAGGCAAAGGTTTGCTCCATGTACTCGGATGATATATGATAGGTGGTGCTGCGATACGGAGGCCCCACAGGCAATCATGGCCACAAGTTGCCAAGAAACATCGCTCTTTGGGTTGGTAACAAATTGTTATGTAACAGTATACAGCAAATGTCGACGTCTCGCGCCAAAAGCCTGAGCATGAGCATGATTGTTGGTGACCTTTGGCAGAGCAAGCAGGGCTACCAGGTGATGAGTTCCTCGCATACACATTTAATCCTTGATGATTCAGCGATTTTCGGAGTTAGAGAGCAAGTTGCTGATTTATTTCAGCATCTGACAATCGAAGCTACAGAAAAAAAGTCGGATAGCCAGTGTTTATGTCTGATTGTCAATGGAGATCAAGAACCTGTGTGCCTGATGGATCTGCCATAGGGTGCGAAAGTGCAAACTTCTTACTCGCTGTTCCACCAGGCCCGAAACGAATGAGCACTTATTTAGACTCGCCATGTTCGTTTGCTCATATATTCCCATTGCTGTTGCACCTTTCTCCCGGGAGCCAGTCAGAGAGAACACATCAGGATGACGACTTCGGAAAAGGCCCCCTCACACACCTCCTCTGACCCAGAGAAGATCATCGACAGTAGCAGTGTAAACAGCAGTGATGCGCCCTCATCGTATAATCCTTCCCTCGAGAAGACTGTATGGCGGAAAGTCGATTTATATGTCTTACCCGTCGTGGCCATGTTTTACCTACTTTCATTCCTGGTGAGCCATGTCTTTGATTATATGGGTTTACATCCATCCTGACAAGCTCACCTGTACCTAGGATCGCACCAACCTTGGCAATGCTCGAGTGGCCGGCCTACAGCGCGACTTGAAAATGTCTAACTACCAGTATAGTATTGCCTTGACGGTCACCTATGTGCCCTACATTGCAGCTGAACTGCCATCGAATCTTCTTCTCAAGGTACGAGCCAACTTCCCTTATACATGCTGGCTATGTCTGACGTCGTTGCAATATAGGCTGTTGGGCCAAATCTTATGCTGCCGACAATGTTGAGCCTGTGGGGCGTTGTGACAACATTGCAAGGTTAGCATCAGACAACGAATCACGACCTTAATCCTCGCTGATCGTATCATAGGTGTAGTGAAAAGTTATTCCGGCTTACTCGCTTGCCGTTTCTTCCTTGGACTCCTGGAAGGTATGTATTTCATCAATTACTTATCATCCTTACTTATATTACCCCTTTCAGGTGGTGTCTTCCCTGGTCTCGTTCTCTACCTATCATTCTGGTACCCCCGTGAAAAACTCCAATGGAGGTTCGCATACCTTCCCCGCTCCACAAAGTAAATCTTGACTGATATCATATGCCACAGGATATCTGCCTTCTTCTCCACCGCGTCCATCTCAGGTGCCTTCTCAGGTATCCTTGCCTTTGGCATTATCAGGATGGATGGTGTAGGAAAGCGGCCTGGTTGGGCATGGATTTTCATCCTCGAAGGACTGTTTACCGTGCTCTTTGGGCTTTCAGCATACTACACTCTCCCTCGCTCACCCGCCCATGCTCGCTTCCTTAATGACCAGGAGAAGGCGTACATCGCCGCCCAGCTACGGGAGTCCGGAGCCACCGGCCGTGATGAGGATGACGACAAATTTAGCTGGCGTGAGGTCGGACAGGCATTTACGTTACCTCAAGTATGGTTGCTCGCTGTCATCTTCTTCTTTGATGGTACGCCTCTTTTTTCGTGAGCGTTTCGTGCGCTGACAGCATCAATCACTACCAATAGGTGTGCTTGTATATGGCCTTGCCTAGTAAGTCATCCATTCAAATCGGGTAGTCATTGATACTAATCGAACTCATTAGTTTCACGCCTTCTATTATTCAAGGTCTGGGATATACCAACGCTCGCGCACAGTTATTCAGTGTGCCACCTTTCGCTGTTGCGTTCGCCGGTATGACTACTTTCTTTGCACATGATAAGGCCAATCCTGACAGCATTTTCCAGTCACGGTTGTAACTTCTTATATCTCCGATCGTTTTAGATGTCGTGGATACGTCAGCATGTTCAGCGGCGTCCTTTGCATCATTGGCTTCTCAATGTACTACCGCTCTCACACGGTTGCAATCAAGTATGGCTCCCTCTTCCTCAGCATCACTGGTGCGTACTGTGCTGCCCCGGCTCTCTCTACGTGGTCTGCCAACAATGCTGCTCCTCATACGCGCCGAGCTACCGCTATCGCCATCGGCTTCATTATGACCAACTCCGGAGGCATTCTCGCCACCTGGCTCCTCGGCACACTATCTGCCCCTCCCCTTTATACGAAGGCTACCATTACCCTTCTCATCTTCTCCGTCCTCCTGGTTGTCCTATGTGGGTGCAACATTGTTTATCTGAAGTCGCAGAACAAGAAGAAGGCCGCGATTAGAGCTACGCAGAGCCGACATGAGGAGAAGCCGGGATTGGGTGACCGATCAGCGTGGTTCGTATATAACCTGTAACTGTAATTTGCCCATAGTATATTATAGAAACAGCAGAAAAGCAAAAGGGCAGTGTATACCTACTTAGTTATTGGTTATTTTATGGTTTTTGGGTCATTTCTTTTGGGTCACTAGTGGACTTTCTGGGGCGGTTACAACCACATTCGTTTTATCATACAGACATTCCTTACATTGTACATAAGCATACCACCTCTGTAGACAGGCAATACAATTGCGCAATACATGAATTGCCCTAGGAGGCATGAGCATAATCGAACTCCTTTCTTACGACTAACATCATTCAAACCAGTAGAAGGCGTTCATAGCCCTTGTCTCTTGATGGCCCATACAAGGTCAAAGGTTGTGTACCATGAGTCTGCCAAAACCCTCTATCAAAACGGTACACATTGCATTCGCAGAATGCCCGCCTTTTTCAGAGTGTGAGCCTAGCTCTCCATGGGATCCCTTGTGAATCGAGCAGCGGTATATTGCACCTAGCATGAAATGTATCCGCCCATTTCACCCAAAGGTTATTCGTGATATGGTATCTGTATTCATCGTACTAAGGAACTGACCAGTAATGGAAATAGACCCAAACTTACTCATTGGCAGGCCATGCCAAGCAATCGTGGGCCAAGACACCAGTGATATTTGGAAAGGAAGATAAGTCCACAGTGGAGAAAAAGTCTTGATACACGATATCCGATCTGAATGGATTAGCTTGGGCTCATATTTTAATCCTCGGATGAGTGACTACTTACATTTCACGCCCTTCCGAAGTGAAACTGCGAGCCAGGACAAATTTCGTGAGAGAGGTGTGTTCAAACGCAAGTTTCAGAGTGGACAGCGGGGTTGGCTTTATTACAGGGTCAACACAAGGAAAGGAGGGCGAAAAATATTAGGCTTGTACCTCTCCATAGACTGCAAGGCGGACCATATTCGGACAGTGTTCGAATACAGCAGGAGTTAGGAGTGATGCACTAACTTGGACCTTGGCCAGCTTTCCGCCGTGAGCACGCAGGAATCCTTCGGTAGACGTTGTATCATTCGATCTTATAGTAGCCTTCCTTAGCCTAGGTAAACTAAGGAACGGTGTGAGTGTTACATATGATGATGCCTCTAACAGTAAAATCAAGCATACCCGAGAATGGAGAGGAGACGCACAAACGATGAGGTGCATTGCACTAGTGCAACGTCTTCTAAGTGTGGGAGCCAGTCCCGAGATATGGAACCGTCGAGAGCTAGATCGATTTGAACCGTACAACGGAGAGAACGGAGGTTGGGCAGCCATCGAACGAACGGGACATTGCTGTAATTTCCATTCGGGGACACAGTAAGTTCTTTGGCAATAACTACATCACGCAATGTATCAAGGCTTAATCCAGAGTTGGCGACAAAAGCATTAAAGGCGGACAACTTGAGTTTTATGACCGGAATAAATACTTCTTCTTGCTGAGCGCCTCGTAGCTTGACCAGCTTTGGAGCAGATCTAAGAACTTGCTCTATGAGAGCTTGAACCGTTTCAAAATCACCCTGCCAAAGTAGGGTATCATGAAATTCCAGATGCACAAGCTTCTCTCCGAATTGTGGGTTCGCCGCCAAACGCATAACGAAACGCTCGAGATCCAAGAGGTCGTCGAAATACTGTTCTTTGAATATCTCAGAGAACGCTAGTCTCTGGTATTGGAAGTGTAAGCAAGGAGTTAGTTTGGAACAAGAACGTAACTCGCACCCGAAAGTCTCGTGATACTTGCAAAATTGCATTTTCTGTCTGTTCCACTTCGTCGAAATCAACACCGTCGACATGGAGCGCATACTGAATAATGCGACTCCAGATAGCGTCTCGGGTGATCTCGGAGACATCCTTCAACGGGATGAACAATGGGTTCATGGGCCGCAATTGTATTGGAATCGCGTGTCTTTAAACCCACAAGCTCGCTGATCAGCTGAATCCTTAAGCAGAGTAGATACCGAACACAAACGTATTATCAAATCCTACAAACTTGATGAGTGCTTTCAACAAAGGATAACGTTCCATCTCCTGTCGGACCTCTAGAATGCTGGCACGTTCTCCATATCGATCAGAACCTTTGGAGATATTGATAGACTTGAGAAAGGAACAACGAGTAAATTCATGGAGAACATCAACGTTAATACCAGTTATTGGAAACGTAATTGTTTCAAGAAATAATTCATCGTTGATGCTCTCAGCAATGAGATCGAGCTCCTCTGAATTGTATAAATGTATATGACGCTAACACAAACAGTCAGTATGTATGTACAAGAAAGGGTTGTAATAAGCCATACAAGATTCCTCCACGTGCCAAGACATCTTACTAACGTTTTGCGCAGGTTGGTTGTATGAGGCTCGGGGAAGCTATCATTGGCATCCAAGATGAGAATACGCATAGGATCTATGGCAGAGAGGCAGTCATACAGGGATTGTGCGTTCTCTGTGGCATGGATATCTATGGTGAAAGCGATTTCATATAGATTCTGCGAAGTAGATTCAACTATTTCCCGCATATAGTCTCCGTAGATCCCCTCCAGACGAAGTCTTTTGATCAGCCGGCCAAGGTGCGGCTTCTGCGTCAAAGTGCGGGCAAGGGCTTTGGCCTGAGCGGTAGAGCGAAGGATCACAGTATTATATAGCATCTGTGTGCCCGCCTCCATCCATTGTTTGTTAACAGATAGTAGAACAGAAGTCGAGAGGTGCGATGGTCGGAAAAACGGAGAGATAGACCGGTCACAAACTTGAAACATGCTGTCGGGAACATCAAGAACATAAGAAAGTATCTCGTGGATCAATTCAGCGGGGAGTTTACTATCAATCATAGACTGGTTAGGGTGGGTAAGGCGCTGTAGAATTGAAGTTGATTTGGAGTAACATCCATTAATTTATTGCCGGCAGTTGCCGAGCGTATCAGCACCATGATATCCAGATCGCATCCGAGTCCTTCTCACACCATCTCATTCATGACTGACATAGTTATGTGTGGCACATGGGCCCTCTGGCTCGTTCCTACTCCCGAGCGCTGAACGTTGAACCAGTAGTTCTGCGTAGTCATAAGTATGTCACCGGAATTGAGTTGGACAGACCTGAACAGAGTCCGACAGACGCTGACAGACGCGACGCGTCACTGCTCTCAGGCTGGCACGCTGGCATGACTTTGACAATGCTTACTCGCATTCGGCCGTTATACAGTTGACTGAACGTAATTCTGGTAAAATAACTTCATGAGTTTTTATAACTGTATATCCTGTAACTGCTATCCATTGGAGGAATCATGAGTAACGGCTTGAATAAAGGGGCCGGGAACGATTTCTCAAAGCCCCAAACTAGTGTGAGGCTCATTTAGTAGGAAATAAAGTTGAAGTGATGTACATATCGCTGACCACCATCCGCATTCCTCGTGACCGCTAAGGTTTTAGGCACAGTGCGGAAGAAAGGCGTGCCTACCAGCTTGCTAGGTCTACAACACCTTTGATAACAATATAGACAAACCCTGTCATCCATATATCATCCCCAGAACTACCATAGCTGTGAGTTCCAGTAATTCCTTTGGTGTAAGACGTTTCTTTTAGTACTCGTATGGATAACACGACGGTCTAATTTGGCATATGTGATATGTGATACAGTACATTGTTACGACGATGACGACAGCGAATGAAGACATGTTTCAGAATTCCCCCCAGTGGAGCTGTTTTGCAGTCGATTAAAGGACACCTTCCCAAAAGTCCCATACGTATTGGAAAAATATGAGTCGACCCAGGTTCGAACTGAGGACCTTCTGTGCGACAACTGAACCAGGTGTTAGACAGATGCGATAACCAGCTACGCCATCGACCCTATAACCATGCGCCACTTTCTTTCCAACTTCTGGAGGCAGCGTGAGTAGCATTCATTTAAATCTAGAAGACACACCGGGTGACTTACTGCTCTCCACATTATTCCGTGGTAGGATACGCAGCATGATTGTTGTGGTAAGTGTAGGCTTATAAGCGGCGCAGAATACCAAATGCTTGATGAGGAGAGATGGAATTAATGTTCCTTAATTGAGTGGAAGATGATATCATGGTTGAGCATCCTAGCGCTATTTACTGTGCATCAGTAGGAAGAAAGGTGATGTGCAATAGAAACGTTTGGAGACTCACTCAAACTGCTACGAAACACTAATAGCCATGGAAGGTGTTCTATGTGTACTAGTAGATCCATGGAAATGGGAGGTAGCATATGAGGTGTTGGCGGTGATAGGGGAGATGTAAATGGCCCGGCGAGATAGAGCACGAAGAAGACATTGGCGGCGGCCGGGCAGAGGGGCGTCAGTTTAGTGATGCCACTGACACTGTATCAGAACAGATAGGCAAGTCCTGGAGGTTGAGGTGCGCCATGGACCGCACCAATTGGCTCCTTGTCAACCCGATTGCTGTAAGCATGCTCTTTTATTGTTATCAGCTTCCATATCTACTATACCTACGAGAATCACTCATCAGTTACAAGACAGAGGGACGATAGTGGAAGAACGTACAGCCCCGTTCCTTGAGCCATCTAATAAATTAGGCTGAGCACGTTATTGGTACTTTCGTGGCTCATCGTCGTTGGAGTAAGCTCGCTGTTCTGAAATGAAGGCTGGGTGGAGTTGGCGAAGCAGTCGATTGAGTTGATACGGGTCATTTAAGTCCTATGTAGATTGATTTGAAGGATTGCCGCAGCACCGCAGGTTATCGATTGAATGACTCGCTGTCGAAACAGTTACAGTATCTCCTGTGATTGAATGAGTACCAAGCAATGTCCTAACGATTGAGACATAACACTGACCATAAATTCACCACTGAAATGAGAAGTATCATCTATCGAGGTTGCCAGTTTATGGTGATTTGATGTCCAAGAGCGCAATGATTGATGTATTGCTTGCACACTTAAAGTAGTGGAGAAAGAAGCATTGACTTGTTGTAACCGGCCGTCGCAAGAGGCTGCGAAGGGTGGTGAGGACGTCGAGAAGAAAATGCAGTAAGATGGGGGGAAGACAACCACGAAATTGAAAGAATTTGAATCTCCGTCGAGTTGGAGGTTTTCCGCGGTCTCAGCAACCTGGTTACCCCATTGTCATAGTACACCCGACACACGTTCATCTACGATAGTACTTGTATCCCATGATGGAAAGGCGAAATATAAACTGAGTTTGGTTGATATTTTACATGTTTGATAAGTTTTCATTCTTATTACCATTCCAATTTACTATCACCGCAACCACCTCCACAAGAGGACGCCGTGTCCGCTGTTAGCTCTCCTTTTGGTCCCACTACTTCAACTTGAGTCGCTGCGTTCAAACCTAGCGCCTCGGACTCAGCCTGCTTGACCAGCCATTTCTCCGTCCCTATCACAGCGTCGAGATCGTTCTCCGGAGGGAGCAACAGCTGGATGTCCCCGTGTCCGTCGGGGTCTTCCCGTGCGTCGAAGGATAGGATCTGGTATTCGGAGTCATTCAGGCATTCGCCACCCGAAAGGGTAAAGTTTCGCTTGTGCAGCGGGCAAGAGACATACTAAGAGAGAGATTATGTTGAGGTCAGTCCACTAGGTAATGCGAAGGAGGGCTCACAAGTTGGCCACTAGCTGTATCACCGATGATACCATGATCAAGTACGAACGCCCTAGAGAGTATGAGTCGGTGACCGAATATACGGCAAGTGGAGAAACATACCTTTTATGAGGGCACATCTGCTGCGTAGCGTAGTATCCTCTCTTTGGAACATGAAACACGGCAAGCTGAGTATCACCATACTTGACCGCTGCACTCGTTGTTCCAGTGTCGCTGGGCAGCATGTCTGCCTTCTTAGCCACGGTGACCCACTTCCACTCCGATTTGGGCGTTGCCAAGTTCTGGTAGGTGAACTTTTCCGGAGGATACGTTTTAGCCCAATCGGCAGGGCGATTCTGGCCACGCTCTGAGACGACGTCGCTCTGACGGACTTTCTCATCTGTGTTGATAAATTGCTTGAACTGTTTCCGTCTGGCGGGGTCTGGACACATGTATTATCAAAAAGTTATTTTGAAGGATAATAAGTGTTAGCTACCTTTGACGACTGCGGCCCACTCGTCCTGATAGGTATCGACGAGGTTATCCATAAGCGCATCTAGGTCCCTACAGATGCCAAGTTCGTCCTTCAGAATGACTTTCCGGAGTTTCTGGGAGAGATATGTCAATCAAATGCTTCAAGCTCCCTTGTTTACTGTGACGTACCTCGATGCCCCCATCCATCTTCTCGATCCAACGTGCAGTGCGCTCCAACTTATCGGCCGTCATGATGTAATATGCGAGGAAACGATCGATGATACGGATGACCTTCGAGGGAGGAACGTCTTTTGCGAATAGGTCAGCATGGCGCTGCGCAAGGATGTTAGAATCACGGACTCAAGACCGGTGTCTATGATACATACTGGGTTAGCTCCACCATTTCCGCCCACAAAAACTGTCATGCATATTAGAGTGACGTTAAAGAGTCTAGCGAAAAGGACACATACTGTTCCACCCTTTGTCAGTAGCAATGACACCGAAATCCTTGCCTTGAGCCTCGGCACATTCTCGTACGCATCCAGATACACCTCCTTTGAACTTGTGAGGACTGCGAACCCCTTTGTAGCGGTTTTCGAGCTGCACTGCTAGGCCAACCGAATCGCCAACGCCAAAGCGACACCCTGGAGAACATTCGATGAGGTTCTAGAAAGGTCACCTGAATAATGGATGACTCACATGTCGTACCGACACAAGACTTGACGGTTCTGAGACTCTTTCCGTACCCATGTCCACTTTCGAAGCCAGCAGCATTGAGTTCCTCCCAGATGTCCGGGAGCTCGTCCTTTCTAGCGCCGAACATGTCGATACGTTGTCCTCCAGTGATCTATAACGCCGTCAGAACAATTCTCCGCAAGGGCGACGATATGTACCTTTGTGTAGAGCCCATACTTCTTCGCTACCCTCCCAATTGCCATCAGACCGTCGGGGCTGATTTCTCCGGCAGTGATACGAGGAATGACGCTGAATGTTCCGTTCCGTTGCATGTTCGCCAGGAAACGGTCGTTCGTGTCCTGATTTTGGTGATGAACAGGCTTCATGATGTGCTCGTTGTAGCTATTTCAAGGGTTATAAAATGCCCACAAAACGGCATAGACGAACGAAATGCTTACAGACTGGAGAGGATACTTCCAATGGCGGGTTTACAAAACTCACACCCAATTGACGTTTTATTGACACCGACAGCTGCCACAACTTCGGGGAAGGAACGGAGGCTCTTCACTTTGATGACGTTGAAGAGATCGGTGCGGCTCATAGCGAAGTGTGGGCAGATGTTTTTGCTCACAGTCCGACCAGCCTTCTTCATCTCGGCGTTGAAAATGCTTGTAACCTAGATTCAACCATTAGTCACCGGATTACTAGGTTTCCTTGAAGTACTCACCAAGGGCATGCAACCACCACAGCCTGTGCCAACTTTCGTCTTAGCCTTGAGGTCCGGTATGGTGAGGCAAGTTCCTTCTTTGACACACTTTACGACAGCGCCCTTTGATACGTTCTTCAAAGAGAATTAGGTGTGGTATTTGACAGTAAAATGCATGCTTACGTGGCAGCTGCACAGTTGAGCATCGTCGTCTAGGTCGTCTCCATTATCCTCCCCTTGCTTGGAACCCACAATAAACTGGGACGGCGGTACCTCCAATGCTTTCTAAGGCAAGTTCAATACAGTAGCACAGTTGAGAATGAGCTCTCGCACCTTCTTCTTCACAATGGCCACGAGCTTGACGAAATCAGACACATCGCCCACCATCATACCCCCGAGAAGGTACTTCCCGTCGTCCGTGAATATGTATTTCTTGTACGTGGCACTAAATGGATCTTTATAAACGAGGCAATTGATAGCTTGGTCCTTTGCATGGCCATTCGAGCGAGCGGATCGAGTCGGGGGAGCTTTCGGCATTGTTTTCGTATCTTCAATAGAAATTTCGATAGCGGCGTGGGCACTATGAGCGGAACCGTTGCCGTTGCTCAACAGTTTACTGATATCTTGAGTCTTGCCAAGTGGGAGGCGCTTGTCAGCGAAAAAGTCACCGAAAGATGCAACGTCGACGCCCATGAGCCTATCATGGGGATTAGAGGAGGATTCAGTAGAAATGCATCGGATGTACGTACTTTAACTTAGTACTGAGGTCAGGAGCGTTCATCATACGAGGTGCGTGAGTATCTGTTTGTGTCAAGTTGAAAGAAAGGATATCGGCCATCTCAACTGTAGAGGGGACCACAGATTAACATAGCACTTTTCTCCTGTAGAAGGGAAAGTACGAACCTCCTGGTCCAATCAAGCCATAGAAGTTCCCTCTCCAGCTTGCACATTCTCCAACGGCGTACACATCCTCTACCGATGTCTTCAAGTCGTCACTCACGACGATTCCACCTCTGGAATGACATTGTAAACCACTGGCCACCGCAACATCATCCCTCGGCTTGATCCCGATAGCGTAAATCACGAGATCTGCTTCGATTACAGACCCATCCTGCAACTCAAAACCTGCGAAAATGTCATCTCCTGATCCATCTTCGGCTACGCGGGTGACTTGACGAATAGGAGAGCACCGCGTGTGGACTTGGACACCCATGGCCTCGATCTGGTGTAACACCATCTCGCCGGCTTCTGCATCCAGCTGACGTGAGAGGGGGTAAGCCTGACGATTGATAATGCTGACATGGCCGATTCTGACAGGGAACAGATTTAGTGATAAATATAGAACCTTAGGGAACGAAGTCAACTCACGAAGGCATATCGTACACGGCTTTCGCGGCTTCTAAGCCTAACAATCCACCGCCGACGACAACGGCACGCTGAACGGCAGGTTGGTCGGCATAGGTGATAATATTATCCAAATCTGCGATGTTACGGTAAACGAAGACTCCACGGGTCCTTTCTACGCGTTCAGGTGAGACGTAAGGAGGGAGCTCGGCACGGGACCCTGTGGCAATGACACATTTGCTGTACGAGAAAGAGCGGTTCTTGCTGGTGTGGACAAGGTGCTTCTCTGGCGATATGGAGACGACCTTTTCTTCAAGGTGATAGCTGAAACGGTGCGGCTGGTGTTGGGCATACCAGGATGGTGGGTTGAGGTATAAATCTTCAACCTACAGTTGAATAGTAAGCTACATGAATGTCATTGACGAGCGACCTTACATTGCGATGCTCAAAGTACTCGGTCAAACTGTTCGACATGTTCATCGTCTGGGCCACATATTTGAGAGGGAGAGGCTTACCCAACACGGTTGTAAGCAAGATGGCGCTCTTCCCCGCACGTAACAATGAAGTATTTCTGCCTTTCGTCCAAGTTTAAAAGCTTTTCGATGAATGCTATAAATTACGGTTAGAACCCTTCGTACACATATCTAACAATAGAGCTCACCTATGCCAACCATTCCAAGGCCAACTAATCTCAAATACTTCAGAAGCTATAATGGCGGAGCCAAATGAGAACTCACCAACAAAAATAACTTCACGTCCTTCAGGGGCTTCCGAAACGACCTCCTCGCTAACATGGGCGAGTGTCGATGTGCCATTGGACATTGGAAGGCTGTCTTGAGTCAGCTGAACGTCTGTGCCATTGAGTTCAGTATTGACCATCGTCCTTTAGAGAATAAGAGGGCAGTGTATGATGAGATGGCGCTCTAAGCAAGAAACAGAACAGGTTTAGCAAGCAATGGGAATCGACGGTCCGACGACTATGAATAGAAAACCCGAAAAAGGCGCGCAGATTTTGACCCAAAGACATCTCTGATAGTTATTTTGGCCCATCGAGGACGGGAGAGATTTCTCGGGTTCAATTCTGTCATAGAGATAAGAAACGAAAATCAACGTGTATGTCTTGGCAACGTTTGAACCAGTGGTGGCCGGCTATTTCCGATAACGCTCCATTTCAGTCAAGCATTACCAAAACGGGAATTTCATCGATTCTTGTTACGATGGCACTGGCAAGATAACTTATCTGGTGGAACCGGTAGATTATTCCTTTCCTGACGAACGTGTCATGATATCGAAAACCTAACGAGGTTTCCGCAGGTACCCCACGTATCCCTTACGCGATATCTTTCGTTTTGCTGGTGCCATGACTCACTATCTAACATATCTTAAGTTGCGAGTCGCTCCAACCGATCATTGGAGGGTCACGTAAATCTCGGGATGGTTTTATCAGTATGATTGCACTACTCATACCGCACAGATCTCTACCGCACAAGTCGAACTTTATTCACAAAACGGCCTCCCAACTTTAAACCTTCAGAATTGTAAAATGTTGACCTTTTTTAGTACCAATTGAGTACTGGCAATCTGAAAATGTTGTGCTTCCTTGCTCGAACTTGTGGACGGACCTGAGTTCACGAGGCACAAATATAGGAAACGTCAACTTCCAAAGTTCACTTATCGAAATCAGACATGAAACCAACCCCTTCAGGATCGACAAGAAGCCCGAATTCTGTGTATTCCCATTGATGTTCTCTCTTATCTCTGGGTGTTCCTCGGCGACTGTCCAATGCGGTTGTCGCTGAACATGACCTAAGCCCATCGGGGTACTTGTAGAATTTATTCTCGAGAAACCGATTTTTCTAGCGCCACCTTCGGCAAGACTCATCCACCACTCACATCTGCCCTTGTCTATGGCACCCGCGACAATAATGCAGCAGTATACCGTGGAGAAAGCTACCGAAGATGCCCATAGACCGCCAAAATTCGCTTGGTCTCACCTCTGGAGCCCTGCCATCGTCAACCCAGTGAATCTCAAGAGTTACACAATACCGATCTTCAATCTTCATGACCCATACGCACAATCCTTTCACCTCAGCTGGTGTAGGTATTTTTCCCTTATCCTACCCTCCATATATCTGATATATTTTTAGTGGGCTTCTTTGTCGCATTCCTCTCATGGTTTGCCTTCCCCCCCTTGATCCCAGATGCCATTAAATCAGACCTCAAACTAACGAACGCACAAGTCGCAAATTCGAATATCATTGCCCTAACAGCGACTCTCATCGTTCGTTTCGGTGTAGGACCCTTGGTAGACGCTTATGGCCCTCGAAAAGTCATGGCTGCTATTCTGATACTTGGCGCTATTCCATCTGGACTTGCCGGAACCGCCCATAGTGCGGCGACGCTGTATGCTCTCAGATTTTTTATCGGTATCTTGGGCGCGACCTTCGTTCCCTGTCAAGCATGGACATCGGCATTTTTTGACAAGAACGTTGTTGGGACTGCAAACGCTTTGGTCGGTGGCTGGGGCAACATGGGGTACGTAAACCAATGTGGCCCTATGAATTAGTCACACTAAGTGAGGTTTACAGAGGGGGTGCTACTTTCGCTATCATGACCTCCCTGTACGAGGCGCTTCGCGCACGGGGACTGACACAGCATGTCGCATGGAGGGCATCCTTCGCTATTGTTCCGTACGTGAATACTCAACATCTCCCGGCAGGGTTCTTTACTAACATCGCTCAATTACCAGGGCACCTATTTTAATCATCGTTGCCGTCTTAACGCTCATCTTCGGCAAAGATCACCCCGCTGGTAAATGGTCTGAGCGTCATAATGTACCCGCCACTGCCCTCGCTGAGAAGCAAGGGCATATCATTCCCACCTCCGACGAGAAGGGCGACTTGAAGCACAAGGGGGATACGGAGGGCCATGTCACGGTTCATTCTGTGGATTCTGACCAGGCTCTCGATCAATCTACGGTTGACATCGCCGTCAACGAGGCTCTGACTGTCGATGCCGCTCTACGCATTGTTTCTAGCCCTCTCACTTGGTTACCAGCTCTGGCATATCTTACCACATTCGGCCTGGAGTTGGCTATCGATGCCAAGATGGCTGATGTCCTTTTCGGTCTCTTCAACAAACATATCAGTGGATTCGATCAAACCCAAGCTGGATATTACACATCTATCTTGTTTGTTAATTTGTCTCGTCCACATACATCGCCTGACTCTTAATTTACAGTGGATTCCTCAACCTTTTCACGAGACCCTTCGGTGGGTTTGTTGGCGATCAAGTGTACAAAGTATGGGGTACCAAGGGTAAAAAGTATTGGACACTCCTCTGTGGCCTTATCATGGGCGTATCATGCTTGGCAGGAGGTTTCTACCTTACTGAGAGCCAAGCCCCTAAAACGCCGCACCGTTCGTTTCCCTTATCTTTTCAGATTCCAATACAGATAACCAATCGCTACTATCTCCCACAGTCCCAACCCTGATGGGAGTTTTCTCCATTGCCGCTATCTTCTCTGAATTCGGAAATGGCGCTAATTTTGCCCTAGTACCCCACTGTAATTCATACAACAATGTAGGCTCCACTCTTCTAGGCCGTACGCGTCAACTAATACTATCCATGCATAGGGCGTCATGTCTGGAATTGTTGGCTCCTTCGGAAATCTTGGGGGCATCATATTTGCCCTTATCTTCCGCTTCCAAACAGAGCAAGGCAAGGCGTTCTGGATAATGGGTGTCATCTGTATCGCTATCAACAGCGTCCTTGTCTTCGTTCCTGTACCAAAATATTAACTACACACGCGTTACTTGGTTTATTATAGCAACCCTGCAATATACATTGAGATAGCCAATGATGACCGATGACAGCTCAGCGTGGCGTCGGTAATTCTGTCAACTGTTCAACAAATGATATTCTAAATTTGGAAAAGATATTCCTTCTTTCGTATCGCGCCAATGAACTTCAATCTATTTATCTGTGCTCTATTTTTATAACCTGGATGACAGGGCAGAGTGGCGGGAACAAACACTCATTTATTTATGGCACCCGGTAACGGATAATTCGCAGTAAATTTGTGCCCAACGGGATAACATACGGCATTCCAGATCGAGCAACAATGTTCCTTCTTCCTTATCGCGCCAATGGGCCGTGTGGGTATCATTTTTGGGAAGATAAATTTGTATTATCGGAATCCCGTTTGATACTGGGGGGCTTATTGTGGTGCGGTGAGTAAGGAAAATGACAGTATGTTATCAAATTCTGTAATGTGTGAAACGTATGCTCTCACCTGCTGTACAATACTGTACGTATTGGCACGCTACCCTACCTCCAGAGTGTATCCGAGGTAATTTTAGGAGACTGAACTACCAGGTGCTGACACGGCTGGACACTCCACTCCCTATCCTCAACCTTCTCCTCACCCACCATGTCTACCGATGCTAGTACAAAGGTGTCCACTTCTTCTGAGGGCTCGTCGAAGAGCGGTTACTCGACATCGCCCTCCTCTGTATCCTCCGAGCTGCCAAAGGATTTTACAGAGTTACCGAGCCCATTTCTTCCACCGTCATTGGCCATCTCTAAATTCCCAAATGTTAATACTCGACCAAGAACAATCGACATCGGGTTCCCCGCTGTTCCTGATGACGAAGCTTGTAAGGAGGGGGATCCGCAAGACGTGTAGGTCACACTGCCATGTATCATGCACCTCGAAAGACTTTGAGTTCTGATAGTCATTAGAGGGACTCCGGACGGCTGGATAATACGCGACTCACGAATGGTTAGGTTGACGGGAAAACATCCTTTCAACGCCGAGGCAAAGTTGAACGACCTCTTCTCGAAAGGCTTCCTCACCCCCAGCAACTTGTTCTTCGTCCGAAATCACGGACCTGTACCGATGATTGACGGGGAGATGGCGAAGAGTTGGACAGTCTCCATTCAGGGGCAAGTGGCATGTCATCCTTCGATCGGTGAAAGATAGCTGACCGCGATCTAGCATTTGTGAGAATCCTGTGGTTTTAAGCATCGAAGATCTGCGCTCCAAATTCGAGGTGATCACAGTACCAGTGACTCTTGTTTGTGCAGGTAATCGTCGGAAGGAACAAAACGTCGTCCAGAAATCTCTGGGTTTTTCATGGGGCGCAGCTGGCCTATCTACAGCTTTGTTCACTGGTGTAAGATTGGCAGATGTGCTAGAGTACGTCGAGCCAAAAAAGGGAGCGAAGCACGTTGTATTTGAAGGATGCGATGCACTTCCCGTTGGTCCGTATGAAACAAGGTAAACTCCAAACAGTCGCGAATGAACTACGACATTACTGACTTTCAAAAGCCAGCTTCTGTCTTGGGCGAGGGATCGGAGAAAGGGTATGATGTTGGCTTGGGGAATGAACGGACTTCCGTACGTTCTTGCACTCTATGGTGGGATATAACTAGACATATAATTTCAGACTCGAACCCGACCACGGCTTTCCTTTGAGGCTAGTTGTCCCAGGGCAGATTGGAGGAAGATCTGTGAAATGGCTGAAACGCATAGATCTGTCCCCAATCGAGAGTCAACATCATCTTCATTTTTATGACAACAAAGTTCTTCCTATGCCAGTGGGCCCGGACCGCGCTAGAGCCGAAAAAGAGTGGTGGTACGATCCAAGGTCCGTATCCCGAAGATGTGGCGATTTCTACAAACTAATTCATGCCTCAAAGATATATCATTCGAGATCTAAATGTGAATAGCGCGATTGCACATCCAGATCATGGCGAGATCGTCGAAGTTTTCCCAGAAGGAAGTTACACTCTACGTGGATATGCCTATGCTGGTGGTGGACGCCGCATAACTCGTGTGGAAATTTCTTTGGATGAGGGTGACTCGTGGGAACTTGCTGACATCCAATATCCTGAGGACACTTTTCGTGAAGCCACATTTTCTGACACCGTATATGGCGCTTTGGACCTCACTGAGAGTGACCAGTCTTATTGCTGGTCTTTCTGGTCTTTCGATGTCTCACTGGTCTCACTTTTCGAAAGTACGAGCGTATGTGTAAGGGCAATGGACGAGTCACTTGCTCTTCAGCCGAGAAACATGTACTGGAATGCAACGGGCATGATGAACAATTGGTATGTTTTGCGTTTAAAGCTGTCAAAATTTACAATTTAATGCCTACTATAAAGGTGGTTTAGAGTCTGCATCCATCGTCTCAATGATGGGCGATTGCAGTTTGAGCACCCAACCAGTGAGCAGTTTTTAATCATATTTGTTCGTAGTTGACGAACATGCTTCCAGTGGCTGGAACTCAACCTGGCGGCTGGATGCAGAGGCTGAAAGATGGAGGGAAAGATCCTGCAAAACCGGTGTTCTCCACCTCAGCAGATTCTACGGACGCCAAGGCGAACATTTCCAGCGACGCAGCAGAACCCATATCTATGATTAAGCCTGATATCAACCGAAAAATCACTGCCGAAGAGCTTCGCGCCCACGCTAACTCAGAGAACCCCTGGTTCGTCGTTCATGGCCAGGTTTGTTCGCGCTTCCTTTCTCACCGATAAGACTTCTAATGGCCACACAGGTATATGACGCAACAGGATACCTGAACGAGCATCCAGGAGGTCCACATTCTATCACCCTCGTTGCGGGAGAAGATGTGACTGAGGATTTCATGGCAATCCATAGCTCTTTTGCGAGGCGAAAGTTAGCCGAGTATCACATCGGAACTCTTGTGGGCGACATCACCGAACACGAAACTACGCCTCAGGCCGACTCTGCTGATTCTACGTTCCTCCACCCGAAGAAATGGAAGCCCGTTACTCTGCGGAGCGTTGAGGATGTTTCTAAGGATTCAAAAATCTTCCGTTTCGCCTTCGACTGCGAGGATCAAGATCTTGGTCTGCCGATTGGACAACATGTGTACGTGCGCCTCAGGAGAAAAGTCACAGGGAACGACCCTCACACCACCGCCGTTGGTGAGCTCGTACAACGCGCCTACACACCTGTCTCGAAGAGACAAGATCGAGGGTTCATTGACATGCTCATAAAGTACGCCTACAAACGTTCTTGTTGATGCATCTGATCTGATAACAACCAACCAGAATATATTATCCGAATGAACAGTATCCTCTAGGAGGACGCATGACCCAGGGATTCGCCGAGCTCACAATAGGTGATACTATAGAGCTGAAAGGCCCCATTGGGCACTTCGTTTGGCTTGGCGATGGTATGGCCCTAGTTCATGACAAAGCGAGGCGCGTGAAGCAGATTGGTATGATCTGTGCCGGGAGTGGTATCACCCCCATCCTCCAGGTGCTGCGCGGCGTCCTCGCTGACACGACCAACAACGATACTGATATATGGGTTTTGGATGTTAATCGAGACGTCGATGATATCCTATGCAAACAAGAACTGGATGAGTTGGCGAAGGCGCATGGCTCTCGACTTCGATTGCGTTACTCATTGACTGGCAAGATTCCGGGCGATTGGATTCAGTCCGTGGGGCGGCTTGATCTGATGATGCTGAACGACCACATTCCTCCTCCGTCACCAGATGGCTTGATATGTATATGTGGACCGTCACTAATGGAACAAGCAGCAAAGGGTACGTCCTAGAGGCATTCTTCTGATTTTCCTCAGTAACGTGTCTGTTATAGAGCGCCTTGTGGGCATGGGGTGGGATGGGCCGTCACAGATCGTTTTGTTCTGAGTCATGATTCAAAGAGTGTTGAATGTACTGTATTGGAACTAGGACACTCTGTCTCCTTTCTATTGCTACAGACCGTCAACTAATTTGTATGGTGTATAAGTAGCGGATACTATGCCACAATCGTGGGTTTGACTTCATTAGAAGCTAGGCTGGCCAATATATATGGGCCACTGTTTCCCATATTGGTGTAGACAACTCTAAGGGCAGCAGTCAGCCGAATAAACCGTTACTGGAATATGCAGGAAGGAACTAGCCTTCTACGGATCTCCCCGTTATCGTTATATTTCTACCTTCTGCCCCAAAGAGTACCTGGGCTATGAATTTCACAGTCCCTCCCTCAGAGGCAGAATCTCCTTGAAGAACGTCAACGGTCATTTTCGCTGGGAACTTACATATATACTTAATGATCACTTCTAAGCGTTGTGATTCATTTGATTTAACTTGGCGGAGCTCCTCCCACTTGAGGCGAATATCTGCTCTGATCACGCGCTCGCAAAATGCTGCGTCTTCTTCAAGCAATTCATCGCCTTTACCAGCTTCGAAGTGAGTCGCCCTAATAAGATACCTGCTGAAAATAATGAATGAAGGTCACACACCGTTATGCGACACCTGTATCTGTTTGCAATAGCTTCGATGATCTGCATTTACCCAGTCACGCCGTTGGCAAAGGGCGGAACAGTATGATACATTTTCACAGCCCGAGCATTGCTTGAACAGGCCCTGTGTGTCGATACGGCGGCACTATCAAAAAGGCATCAGATAGGGAACTTCAATGTGACGCAGATATTGCCGAGCATACTTTAGGATAACTGCATCTTTCTGAGATCAACGCACCCGCCAGCTTAATACGCAGGGATGCAGTTGCCTGCAGACCCAACCAGCTATCCCGAAATGGCCCTTCACAGCCCATATATTCCAGGATGCGCGCAAAATTTAATTTCTTGAAGCTTCGTCGGTAAGCGCGTAAAACAGAAAGGTAGACAAGGGATGCGCTGAGGATTTTCATTATGGGGATGGTGTATTTATCACATTCAGCATCAGGTCCACACCGAAGGATCATGCAAAGTAACCCCGCGTCCAATGAATGTCGTATCCAAGCTATACCAGGTGATTTGACAAACAGCATTAGAAGACACTGCATTGGGGTGCCAGCCACTATTGAGCTCAGGGCGTCTCTGTGCGGGGCGGGGATTTTGTGTAGGTGATGGACAAAACGGGAGACACTTCGAGTAATAAGATGTGCAGCATCAAAGCCATTGAGCACATCACGAGCAGTGCGGACCTCAATAATCCTCAATAGAAGGTTGCCTTCTCCCAGAAGTCTCATGTCTACGTCCCGTGGCTTGTCCGATACGACCCTTGGGTCTTGTAAATGGTGGGTGCATGTGGACATAAGGCGAAGAAATCTGCTAACTGTAATCCTTGCCAGTTCTTCACAGGAACACCCTGTACGCTGAATGAGGACGCTCCAATGGGCTTCGGTCATTCTTTCTTCACCATTGCCCCAGGACAGTGTGTCCGGAATCCACTGGTATAGTATTATAGCTATCGGAAGAAGGCTGTTTAGAGATGTATGGCATTGCTGGATATACCAAAGATCAACGCTCGCATTAAGGCCCAAAGTCAACGGCTTGTCTCCTAAGCCAAGATCTCTGTATGTCACACAATAGTAGACGAAATCACAGAGGGTTTGGGCAAGCCAGAGAAATTTGTTCTTAGGCAAAGGGTACTCCACCTGGCGCAATCCCCTTTGCGCTCCACTCTCTACCCACCTCCATAATTTATCCCATCGATTAGAACAAACACCACATATTATTTGGGTCAAGCGGTAATCAACTGTAGACTTCATCAGGTCAGAGAGAGTTTTGATGCCGAGCATTGCATGCCAGAAAGTTGAATCGGGGATGTCTGCAATAGATAAAGGGAATGAAGTGACACCGGGGATGTGAGAAGGATTCGAGTCAAAGGATGTGAATATGTTTGCTAGCCTGACACTCAAAGCATGTGGTGTGATTACAACAGAAGCTATTTCTGGATCAACCGTGGACCTCCTGTGGTTGGCTAGAGCGTCAGCGACGTAAGTGTTCGTTTTGCCAGTGGCCATGGTTCTGAGTCCGGAAGATGCTATACACTAAACTATACAAACTTTGTGGATGTTGTAAGCAATATACTTATCCATATGAGGCAACACTTGCTTGAGATTCACTGCTCAGTCCAAACCCAGGCCAAACTCCCGACTTGAATATATGGCCACTTTGTTGCCGCTTTGAGTACTAGTCGTGGGTTGCACTTGCAGACCTAGAACTGTGCATTGTCATATAAGGATTTGGATCTAATTTTGAAGTGGTATCTCACATATTTGGGTATGAATACTTGACAATACCTCGATATAAGAGTACGTCGTTGTAAGTTCTGAGATCGGAGGCCTTCGGTCACGGTAACGTGGTGTGAAGGCCATTCTCCGCATGGCAGAACGAGCCTTCAAAATAAACAAATGTAAACCCATTGCTAGGGAGAACAGTACTAGAAACAAATCTTTCACAGCTTACTGATACATTTTTTTTATGTTTCCAACGGGCGGATGGCCATCCGAGCTGTATACCCAGTGGTATAAAGCAGCCACAGTAGAGTAGATGGCTTCAGGAAACTCGGAAGTGAGATTTAACTCAAGGCAAATGAGCAACAACCAACAACAACGGAAGAAGCCGGGAAATACCCCAAACAAGTGACATGATTTCTTTTTTGTTATGTGACGTCACGTACACCACTTGCCTTCCACACCAATTCCAAATCACTCAAGCAGCCAGCAAAACTTCATTTTGGCCGACTTCCATGGCAGAAGAATGGTAGTTATTTACCGAATATAGTAAGCTTATTATTGATGAAAACTGGAATGGGCTTCGTTTTTACTTCGTTTCAGAATGTCCGAGTCAAGCACTCACTCCGAAGTTGAGTCAACTTGAATGTAAGTTCACCTATATTATAAAGTTTGACCCCGTTCATCCGAAGCGCCCGCCGGGCACAATAACGCTTGTATGGCACCGAATGATGTTATGCACCTATGTGTTATCGTCGTCAAGTGCTCCGCGCCAGGTCTATCCAAGCACTGGCACTCCCCCAACGTAAACAGCTTCCTAGTCAGGAAGGACTATGTCGGCCAAGAACGGTCGTGGGTACGGGTCATCATTTGCCAACATTCTTTGAACTCATGAGTAACAGTAGGCGTCAGTGGGCTGATTGGCGTGCGGGATAAGCTCGCGTGCCGCATGTCATTGCCAGGGCTGGACGTTGGCACTGGCTAGACGACTACCTCCAAATGGGAAGACGTTTTCGAGAGACCTTTTAAGTGGATTAGCACGATATTCATACCTCCCCATGCATGCCACGAGCTCGGAACCACGCCCACAATGTTGTGTATGGCTTCATCCTCCGGTCTACGTTCACAACCGCTCAGGCATCATCATCGTGGATGGCCGCCCCTAGTCTTCTTCCATGCCATGGCACCCCCTAATATCCGGTGGTCGAGAGAGGCTATGAACGAAAGGTAAGAAAGAAGCCAGGTGAGAGCCGCAGAGGCGTGATACACTGCGACTGAGACTAAGGATAAGACGAGGTGGAGTGGGATTAGTCTGGGGGCTTCGATCCTGGAGGGTTGGAAGATGCACAGTGAGATTGGCGTTTGCTGATGGAAATGGATGACATCCTTCGACGGTCTCGTCGTTCGCTGTCCCTAGAGCGAGAAATATTTCCTTCGGTACTTGCCTACCGTTGTCCACGTAGATGGCCACCGCACACACCGCCGGCCTCACATGAGGAGAGCCTTTTTCTTGGATAATTCAATGTTGAAAATTACGTTGGAGTGGTAAAAATGCACAACGCCGTTTGAGTGGGATACTGGTATATCAATACAAAATAACTACATTGATACTTCAGCACAACCAGACATGAAACTAAAAGATATCTCTCATGAAATTACTCATCATAGGGTAAGTCGAGCCCGCCAGGTATTCCCTGATGGATCAAGCAATGGTATATTGCACCTGTGACGCAACATCTCACTCCAACCTACCCATATATTATCCTTGATTGCACGTCTGCAGAATGAGTCTGTCATAAACGGACACAAAACAAGACGATTATTCACATACTCTGTAGTAGGCCATACACAGCGGTAAGCTTTGACATCCTTGATATTTGGGAACGAGGAAAAGACTGCATTTGAGAAGAACTCTTGGTATGCGGCGGCTACAGAGGGCCTAAGGTTGACGAGAGAAGGTATTCATTCAGCATGACGAAATTCGAACCTGAGTTCACCAGGCATCCTACTCACGTATATTGCGAGTTGTCTATTAGGACACACCTCGTTAGGGAAGTATGGTTGATCGCAAGTTTCAGGTCGTTTGGGGACGGTGGCTTTGTTTCCAGTCACTATGCAAAGGAAGAGAAAGAGCACCAATACTCGCACCTGGCCATATATTGTGAGACGCACGATGTTTGGACATACTTCGAAAACAGGGAGAGTAAGCAGAGACGGATTAAGTTGCAATTTGTTCAGCTTCGCGCCGTGGATCCGGAGGAATGATTCTACGGGAGAATGGCCTTTACGATCTGCGTATATTCTGGCCTTCCTGATTCGAGGTAAGCTGCAGCGCTATGTGAGCCTTGTGGTGATTGCTTAAATAGCTGTAAGGACGCACTCCAGAGATGAGAGAAGACGTATGAAGGTGTTATTACACCACATCAAACCCACGTCCTCCAGGTTTGGGAGCCAGTCCCGAGAGATCCAAATATTCAGATCAAATTCGATTTCCACTGTTACGCGAAGAGAACGGAGAGATGCGAAAAATTGAAGCGCCGGAGGAGTGCTTAGATCGATATGTATGTCATCATTCACCACGACCACATCGCGAAGAGTCTCAAGGCAACGCCCACAATTACCCACAAGTGCATTGAAGGTAGACATCTGGAGGTTGATTTCAGGGAACTCTTTCTCCTTTGAAATGCATTGCACTTTGGTGAGATTCGGCGAAAGGGCAAATATTTGTACCAATAGGCTATGAAGTCTTTCCGAATTGTCGGCAAAGTCATAGCCAAATTCCAAGGAGATAGTCCTCGTCCCAAATAGTGGGTTCATTCCCAAGCGCAAGGCATAGATCTCGAGGCCATCCATGTCTTCGAAAAAAGGTTCCTCGAATAGGTGAGATAGTGCCAATCTCTAGGCCCGGGTATGTAAGCAGAGCAAAACTCCGCAAGAATCGAGTAACATACCCGAAAGACCCTTGATACCTGGAAGACTGGGCTTTGCCATGAGTCCCCTTGAAACGGGGTTTCAAGATAGCTATCATCGTTCCTTTCATCACCAAGTGCGTACCAGATGGCGCGACCCCAAACAATGTCTATAACAGCGTCAGGGACGCCCACCATGGGACTGAATGATGAATTTTGTGACCGTATTGGAGGTAAGATATTCCGTCTATGGAGTCATGGCTGTTACTAGTGACCAATGATAAGGAAGTCAATCACTAACATATGAGATCCTCTGTATTTCAGAAGCGACTTTAACCGTGGATGGTCTTGCGCTGCGGTTTGGAGTTTAAGAATTTTGTTATATGAGTGAAGCTCGTTGGGGCGTCTGCATATTGTGATAAACCTAAGCGAGGGGGATTTAGAAAGTTCATGCAGGAGGAAGGTATCTGCGTAGGTAAGTGGGATTGTGAACGTCTCTAGAGCCTGTCTATTGGAAGTCACATTTGAAATGATGGTTATAAGGAACCCTGCATTATCATACGAGGGATGGATATGTATATGGCGCTGATCACACCCAATAAGCTGGTATAACGCAGTAAAAGGATGCCGTAAAATCGTACCAATTTTGTCCACGCCCCTGAAACGAGTACCACCAACGCTTTACTAATTTCCAGTACTTGGTGATACGCACCATCTAGAACGATAAGGGTGGTGGGATTTATAGTATTCATGTATTTGTGCAAGCCTGATGAAACCTCGTGTCGGTTCTCGGTAGGCCAGAAAGCCAGATCCAACACAACCTCGTCCAAATTCTGTGCAGCGAGACGAAATACTTCTGCCATAGCGAGATCGTAAATCCCTTCCGTACGGAACCTCTTGATTAGGCAGCCAAGTTCAGGGTTCTCCGCGAGAGTGCGTACAAGAGCTTTAGCCTGTGAGGTGGAGCGAAGAATAACGGTGTTGTAGAGCAATGGTATCCCGATAGTATTCCATTTCCTGCTCACAGAAAGCAGAACGGAAGTCGAAAGATGAGACAGTCGGAAGAAAGGGGAAGGGGATGTAGAGCAGCTCTGAAACATTTCGTCAGGGATGTCGATAGCGTGTGATAATATCTTGTATAGTAGCTCAGCAGGAAGTACATCGTCCATGTCAGATATAGCTGCACAATACTTGAGGATTGTGTGCGAGCCTAGATCGAAGAAAGAGTAGGAGAGACAAAGAAGAGACTCAGATTGATCCACGGCGATTGCCGATCGCAACGTTGCCTGGTCATTTGAAGACCTGCCACTGGCAGTGCGCGGTAATTTACATGCAATTGCGTGACGGAACGGCCCACCCAAGAACTCCCATTTTACCACTTGTAATTCTGCTGACAAACGAGCGAAGTCCATCCAATGGTGTTGCGCAATCATCGGTCTGCGGCCCTCCCAGCAGCTCCCAGCCTGATTACCCATTCAACGCTTCCACACCCCCCACGTTCTGCTCCCACTCAATATGCAGCACTACGACGCCATTTTAAATCGCGAAAAATCGCTTCTTCCTATCTCTGGCGTGTTCCTACGCGTTACCTTTGCCAGGTGCTCCTCGAGACTTCCATTCCGCCGAGACGCTTGCCAGCAGAAGAACTTTGTTGGTAACGGTAACAAGCAACTCCTCGCTTCCTGTAGCCCGCCCTTGACGAGAAAGCAATGCAGGTTATCTGCAGATTTGTAAGCTTGCCCAAGAGGCATACGTGTGCTCGGAAAACGGTGGTGAGGGTTGGCAGAGGACCCAAACCAGCTGCAGGCGAACCAAGGTTAGGGGAGGATATTTCAAATGTTTGCTATTATCACCATGAATTATCTCTTCACGTTGTCATGATTGTTGGTCCTTGTCCAAGGTCGTTCGGTTGCTTTTACATTGACTCGGATATAAACTCTCCGGAGACATGGCGTAGGCATATTTTATGGACACTTGTTGGAACGTATTGGTACCTGCCATCGAGCTCAGTGAGATCGCCAGAGCCAGTCATCAAGAGCTCAGACTATACGCTAACTATACACTGCTATACCCCATGTCAGGCCCGTTATGCATTTTCAAAGTGAAATCGGATACTCACATATGTTTCCTAGTCTCTAGGGGGCGGTCATTGGCCAAGGCTCCGGCGTCTCAGAGTCTCGTATTCCAATATGCAAAGTTGCATTGAAAGCAGGAAGCACAAAGTCACCCGTGACATGGTCACGACAAATGGTTTGTGGTTGTCGCGTGACGTCACGCGTTCTCTGTTGAACACATCCAACTCCAACGCTGGCAGCAAATGCCCTGTATCCGAATCCAGTTCTGCCAATCACTTCCTCATCAAGGTACAGCATTTTAGCTTACATGAAATACGACCTCTGTTTGGAGCTGGAGCATAGAATGATACTTGTGCTTGACGAAAAGGAGAGATCTCTAAGAGATCTGACATCATCACAAACCGAGGGGCATTTACGTAGACGTAGTAATCGATAGTAAAAAAAAAAGGTATTTCGCAGGTTATTCCGTCATCCAATTTGAAACGGTGATGCTTACATGTATGAATTCGGTCATAGCATCAGCCGGCGCCTGCAAGGTTTTCCTGCCGCGTCGGGCAATGAAATATTGCATCTGGAGCGCAACATTTCTGCCGACTTTATGCACTCGTCGTCTACGATATTTTGTCTATGAAAATCGATTCAACTCTCCAATCGGAGTGGCTGTGCACGTACTCTTTGAGCAGCCATGATAGGCCTGTTACTAAATTTTAAAGCACAGTACAGCTGGGGGGAGGGCAAATATCAAAATCAGTAAGCGTCTGAGTATCGCACCCCCTCGGCAATTGCTAGAAAAAAAGTTGCTAACGCCATCGGAGATGTCATTTGTATGTCAAATTTCCACTACGGCTAAGTGGGTGAGTGCTGGTACTTGTGAGGATCTACCTCACTTGCTAATATTTCCGCTGTGCTAAAAACACTCCAGAGTACTGCCTAGTCAATTTTGTTTGGATTTCATGCTGGCCCGAGGTGTCACGGTGAGATCTCCTTTGGTCCCTTATGAATATTATTCACTCTATGTACTTAAATCTCCCGTATTAATCAGTTGCTCTCCGATTCCATATATCTGGCATACACACAATTGGGCTACCATTATGGCGCACACCGCCGGGACATCCAATTATCAACTTTAATTTCGATAATGAATTGCCCACCGTTTCAAGGGGTTGTAGCGTGATATGTAAGCGCTGACACTCAAATTACTACCGACGAGACCCGAGCTCACAAGTACCCGCTTCAGCATTGACATCAAGAAAATTCGACAAACAAGTAAGTTCAAATGAGATTTAGTTGAGACCGTACATGCATAACGTTATATTTCAGTGTATCAAACGTATGACATTTATTTGAATTTTACAAACACGACTTTACTCTGTCAATGACTAAAGCTCTGCATCTTCCTGCTTGTCCGCCAACTATCGCACCCAAATACACCGTCGCTAGGGAGAATGTATCTGTATTCGACGTGCGACATGATCTTTCTGAATTTCCTCTTCCACCCACCCATATCAATCTATGGATAGGTGTATCCACAATGAATAAAACTCAGGCTCAATGTTACTTACTGGTATACTGTATGGGAGGTAATAAGAACCACTATCGTATAGGGGCTTATATTTTTTGCACACTCTGTGCTTGTTCTTCGTTCTGACGACTTTCCATCTCATCTCAGCCTCAATCTGCAGTTTGGCGATGGCTTTATAATTGAGCGAACATTACCTGTTTTGATTCTTGGACGCCACTTGTTATCGTTTACGGGATACTACCGGCCACGGGCTATATTTTAGAAGTTCGGTGAGTCAACATTCTCCCGAATCTGGAATTCCCGCTTGTTGAGATCGATCCAGGTTTTTCCTATTCTTACCCGGGACATGAGTTCCGTTACCGTGATATCTGGTGTTGCAAAATTGTATAAAATGGTGTCACTCTTCCCTTGGCCATCTAGAGCTCAATATTAACTTCCCGATGACGCCTTTAGAGCGGGCTTGGTTCCATCATGTTGGACAAGTACTGAACACCATGGCTCTATCAGTACCTCTGCGCAGCCTATCTTTCGGTAAGCAGCTGTAGCCGATATGGCTAATTTAAATGTCTATTCTTTATAGGATTTGCGGCTGGGCTGTTCCCGATCGGTGTATCCATCATTCTGTGGGTTATGCGGAGAATGCTCTTCGATATCCATTGACACCTGCTATAGACGGCGCGGACTTGGTACCATAGCAAGAAAAGCAACACTGGTGGCAATAATCGCCACCTTCGTATTTCATTTCATTTCCACAGCCGCTTCTGTCGTTTTGGCGGTGCAGCAAATCAATGGAGCTTTGATTCGACAGGAACCAGGGAAGGTGATAAACGACACAACAGCTAGTACAGTGAGTCTAACTGAATGGATAGGGCAGCTACAGGTACTGCCTACTCCCAGCCTAGAATATACGAGATATGAAGAGAATTTAGTTCATAATCAACGATTGTATAGTAGTCTGGTGTGCTTGGGTGTTGTATCCCCAACAACGGCGACTAATGCTTCCACCATGTCTTCTACTTATGGGAACCATAGGTAGGTCAATCATTTTTCGTTGTAAATCATTTTTATTTCATTGAGCTTGCGCAGGAGTCTCAATAGTATTTTTAATTTTGGACAATGCCAAATCTAATGGCTTGGCGTCCGTGTCAATTACTCTTAGTGACGTTGCAGTGGGTTTGTCATTCGCCACGAATTTAGTTTCCACCCTCCTAATCCTCTATAGTTTCAGGTGCGGTATATTTTGTGCCTTGTTATTCCACTGATGACTCAAACAGAACACTGCCCCGTTTACACATGGATGCCCGACAAGGGAATATGGCGACCACTGGCCAGCAAGTTTTAATTGTCTTAACGGAGTCTGGTTTCGCATTCTGTGCCCTTCAGGTTTGCAGTTTCATTATTGCCAAACTGTGATTGTACTCATGACGTCTAGTGTATAGCCATGATATTCACCTTTACTCCATCAATTCCAGGAAGTTCCGTGGATATCGTCAATTTGGTATTTCTTGCATGTTTTTATGCATCCATGGTTAGTAAACATTGACATGACATGGAATGTAAATTCCTACACACCTGATTGTAAAAGTCAATATTCCCACTTGCAGTTTCTCTTATCGTGGCCACCAAAAACACGATGACGGAAACTTTTGCCCTTCCGGACATCCTGGTGGAGGAAGCCTTCTCAACGGGTGGTACCGAATGATCCTGCAAAAGAACTGTTATTGGGTGCCCATGTATCGGCGCTCCAATTACAGCTGAAGGTAGAATTGAAGTAACGGAGCCAGAAACTCCACATTTTTGTGGCAAAGGGACTGTGGAGAATCGAGCAGCTCCATTCCGAACGACGCGCTCAATTCCGGTTGGTTGGGGTTCATATACACAATGCACCCACCCTTACTCTTTGCTCTAATCCATCTATTCCATCTACATCAATCATTTCCCTTTCACTTTTATTACTGTATAACTATACGATCTTGTAATAGAACTCGGTTGTCCTCTCCTCTAACCAATGTTGATCCATTACAGCGGAAACGGTCGGATCCTCCCCGTGGCGTGACATGGCTATTCCAATACCACGAGCGGAAAGCGAGAAATAAAGGAGAAAGCATCGGGGCGTCCAACCTGTAGAAGAAATGAAAGTAGTAAAGAGCTCAGCCACCTTGGGTAACACCCGCACCTAACTTGACACGATAGTACGAGTGGTAAGCACCGCGGAATAGGGCAGATAGAAAGTGCCGTGTCGTGACGTGCCAAGACGTGACACTACCGTGACTGCAGTGGTCACTGCAGTGCAGTGCAGTGGTTCAGTGTGGTGTAGCGTAGTACAAGTGGTAGGCCACATCGTTGTATGTA